>JAKUCV010001833.1:0-14803 GCA_028386065.3 Turnera subulata
TCGGTTACCATCTTGCAAGAAAATTTCAACTCAAACAAGCAACTATGTTAAATAAAGCATGCAATATATGCTAATTGAATTATGGCAGCTTGATGATATTGACAAATTGTGTCTATAACTTCATCGAAACAGAGTTCCTATATATTCTGCTGACTTCTAGTACCAGTGTCAGGGTTGCTCATAGCGGAAAATTGAACTGTTAACCTGAGTTATCCACCACCTTCGCAAACTTCAAGCACATATGAAGTTGGCAAGTACTGTAATTCTTAACACGAAATTTCCCACTCCAAAGAGTTATTCGTAAAATTAATGCTCTAGAATTTAAGAGAACAGAAACTAAAACAAATAGCCCAGGAGTCAATACGATCCCTTCTTTTGGCACCTGATAAAAAAAATTGAGAAATATATTAGAGCCTGTTTTATTAGAACAATAAGCAATGGCCTTCTGTATACATCCAGAGCCAAAACAGCTTTGAAACTTCACATTTCCAGGGGATACAGAGAGGGATACGAGCTGCATGTCGTTCAACCTAACGATTGTTTCTCACAGACAGTCGTCTATGCAATAGAATCCCTTACCCCCAAAAAAAGCGGGCAACCAAAATTTTAAAAGCTAATAATCACTATAGTTGAAAGTAATTGAATGTATTTTCGTATTTGTTCCTAGGCAATAGGTTACAGTTTAAATATACAGAGAGATAGTTATACACTATACATCAAACTCATAGAGATGAGGACTATCACCAGGATTACATCTAATCTGATAACCTTACACAGGATAGTCATTAGCATAATATAGGATCGACACTACCCTTGACGTATATCTGTTAATACGCCCCCGCAAGATGAGGGTGGTATTGGACCAACCCGAAGCTTGTCTCGAAGAAACTCAAAACGATTCCGTGCCAGAGGCTTGGTTAACAAATCAGCTAACTGATCATGACTTGAAAGAAAAGTAACACGCAATTTGCCCGCAGCTACCTGCTCACGCACAAAATGATAGTCAATCTCCACATGCTTCGTGCGAGCATGCATAACCGGGTTTGCTGCAAGATAGGTTGCCCCGATATTGTCACACCAAAGAGTGGCTGTGGGAGGATGAGGAACATGAAGCTCACGTAGTAAAGATGTTATCCACGTAAGTTCAGCCGTGCCATCGGCCAAAGCTTTATACTCCGCCTCAGTCGACGACCGGGAGACTGTCCGCTGTTTCTGAGCTCGCCATGAGACCAAGTTGGAGCCAAGAAAGACTGCAACACCACTTGTTGAACGCCGATCATCAGGGCATCCAGCCCAATCGGCATCCGCAAAGACCTGGAGAGCAAAAGAAGAGCATGGTTTGATCAAGATACCATGATCACTGGTGTGTTTGACATACCGCAGGACTCTCTTTACAGCAGCCCAGTGTGTGTCTGCCGGATTGTGCATAAATTGGCACAGTTTATTCACTGCATAGGAGAGGTCCGGGCGAGTCACCGTGAGATATTGTAACCCCCCAACAATGCTCCTGTAAGCCTTGGCATCAGCATAGCGCGGCTGGTCTGTTTTTGAAAGAGTAGTTTTAGTGCATGAAGGAGTGGCAATGGGCTTAGCATCCTGCATCGCAGCTTTCCGTAGAAGCTCATTTGCATACTTGTGCTGAGAAAGATATAAACCTGCACTACTATAGGTGGCATGAATACCCAGAAAGTAGCTTAATATCCCCAAATCACGAAGAGCAAACTCTTCTCCAAGTTTGGCAATAAGAGAATTAGTCATTTGTGCGTTACTGCCAGTGACTATGATGTCATCGACATAGATCAAGATGAACACCTGATGAGAAGCATGATTAAAGAGAAACAAGGAAGCATCATTCTTAGATATCTGGAAGCCAATGCTGAGCAAGAAACAGGCCAATCGAGCATACCATGCACGCGGGGCTTGCTTCAAGCCATAGAGAGATTTGTGCAGCTTGCACACATGATCTGATTTCAAGGGATCAACAAACCCCGGTGGCTGCTGCATATAAACATCCTCAGCAAGAATACCATTCAAAAAGGCATTATGAACATCCAATTGACGAATAGCCCAACGGCGAGTGACTGCAATGGATAAAACAATGCGAACAGTAACAGGTTTGACAACTGGAGAAAAAGTATCAGCATAATCCAAACCCTCTAGTTGATGAAAGCCCTTAGCAACAAGACGGGCCTTGTACCTCTCTAGTGTACCATCAGCCTTCAGTTTTGCACGGTAGACCCATTTACAGCCAACCACATTCATGGAGGGATGCCGCGGAACCAAAGACCATGTATGATTGTTGGTTAGGGCCCGGATTTCATCACTCATGGCAGTCCTCCACTCAGGATGACGGCTAGCAACTGCATAAGTGGTTGGCTCTTTAAGTATAGGTTGTAGGGTCGTGGTGTAGGTGACATAATCTTTCAGGTGTGTGTTGCGTTTTGGATTCGTCCGGGTGGTCATGGTATGTGTTCGAGTGGAAGGTGAAGGATCAGGCTGTCTGGTGGGTGCGGGTGGAACATTGGTAGGTGGTGCATCTGGTGGAGGAACAGGGAGAGGTGCTGCTACCGCAGGAACCCGAGCCATTGATGGACCTGCAGGAAGACAAACCGGAGAACTAGACCAAGGAGAGNACAAATTAAACGATGTATAATGCCCGCATCATTACAAAGTTTGCTCACCGGTCGGAATTCCCCACCCCAGTCTGTTTGAAGACTCTTTATTTTGGAGTTAAATTGGCGTTCAACAGTTCGCTTAAAGGACAAGAATATAGAAGGAACATCTGCTTTATTGAATAAGGGAAAATACCAAACAAACCTAGAGTAAACATCAACAAAAATAAGAAAGTAACGATGGCCCTCAGTGGACAATACCGGTGCCGGACCCCAAACATCAGCGTAAAGCAAATCTAATGGAGCTGAAACATTGGGAACACTAGATGGTAAATGTAACCTACTAGATTTCCCTAACGGACAAGACTGACACGAAACTGAAACCCGTGTGGAAGGGAGATTATTTTGACGCAGAACTTGTTGAAGAACCTCTGAGTGGGGATGACCTAAACGATGATGCCAGACCTCACTAGTAGTACAGGTAGTAAGAAGAGCAGAAGGAGCCTTAGACAACCGGACACAATACAAGCCATCAATGTTCGGGCCGGAAAGCAGCACCCTCCTGGTAACCTGATCCTTGGCACAAAAATAAGAGGGATAAAATTCAAAGTAGGCATGATTATCCGTAGCAAATTGGCTAACAGGCAATAAAGATTTGGTGATATGTGGAGCACAAAAAACATTACGCAGGTGAACAGGTTTAGAAGGAGTAGGAACAGTTAAGGAACCAACATGAGTAATAGGCAGTTGCATACCATTTCCAACCTACATTTGGTCCGGACCCTTATAATCCTCGGCATGGCTCAGACTTGCTATGTCAGGAGTCACATGATTGGTGGCTCCACTGTCCGGAAACCACGAATGATAAGAGGAAGATGCCGGTGTAGGAGGTGCAGGTTGCATCAGATAGGCGGATTGACCGGGAGACTGCAAGCGATAACACTGAGTAGCGATGTGATTCAGTCCATTGCACAACTGACAGCGTAAGGCTGCAGGAACAAAAGAATTTGGAGAGTGGCCGTGACGGCCGCCGCGGCCTCGTCCTCTAGAATATCGGCCACCACGACCCCGGCCGCGCTGAGCAGGCTTCGAATAATTGGCAGTAGGGTCGGTGCGTTCCGAAGCCGCAGCAATCTGTGTATTATTGCTCTCTGGTGTCGGAACAGAGGATGAGATATCAAGCTTGGCCATGGAGTCACCATGTAAAAACTCGTGGCTGAGAAGAAGGCTGTGAAGTTCTTGAAAGGAGACCGGCTCGGGTCTAGCGTTCAAGGTGGTGACAATATCCTTGAACTCAGAACGCAGCCCGCGAAACACATAGAGATTAAAGTCCATAGTCGTCAATGGACGACCAGCAGCAGTAAGATCGTCGGAGATGCGCTTGGCACGTACAAATAGTCTGAGACCGACTCATCTTTTTGGACAAGGCGCTGCAGCCCGAGATGCAACTCCATAATTCTGGTTTGACAAGGAGAGGCAAAAGACGTGGCCAATGAATCCCAGATCGCCTTGGATGTGGGAAGATCCATGATCATGGGCATGACGCCTTCAGTCATGGAGGAATAGAGAGTACTCACAAGCAATTGATCTTGCTGAACCCAGGTGGCATAAGCCGGATTAGGCTTGTCGCCCTCAAGAGTGACCACAGGACACGAAGTGGTGCCATCAACATAGCCCCAAAGCCCTTGTCCTGTAATAAAGGCTTTCACCTGCGCACGCCAAAGAAGATAATTAGTTGGAGCAAGCTTGATGGAAACATAATGATGCGCATTCGGGAGAGTGGAAGAGGAGCTAGCAGCCGCCATGGGTGCACAACGAAAAAAAAAGAACAACTAGGTATAGGTGTGGCTCCGCTACCAAGTTGAAAGTAATTGAATGTATTTCCGTATTTGTTCCTAGGCAATAGGTTACAGGTATAAATATACAGAGAGATAGTTATACACTATACATCAAACTCATAGAGATGAGGACTATCACCAGGATTACATCTAATCTGATAACCTTACACAGGATAGTCATTAGCATAATATAGGATCGACACTACCCTTGACGTATATCTGTTAATAACTATTCACGCACCAGATCGAAAATGGTAACTCTAGAGACACAAATAGATTTGATTTAGGACTTTAATTACAACAACCTACTAATTAGGGATATATGGATAAATCGGGAAGTAGATAGACAAAGAATCCAAAATAAAAAAATCGCACAAATTACAAAACAATCTTTCAACACATATAGGAGAGCCTTTTCCGCTCTCAAACCTAAGAGAATTATCCCCATTTTCTCGGGATCCAAACGGGAGAAAAAAACGCAGAGCAAAAGCCAATGAAAAACAAGTCTATGGATAAATCGACCTGTGATTCGGCTCCCCTCAGTTTCCTTCCTCCATTTTCTTCATTTTAGAACCAAAAAATTTCTGTTTTATCTGTTCTTTCTTTCAAGTTTTAGCAACCAGGGTTTCAAAAGCTCAAAAGAACCAAAATATTCTCCTTTGGTTTCTTTTTGTTTATTTGTTTGGTTCTTCTTTCTAAGTTCTATATATGGAACAATGTTTACCCTGATAACTTACTATTCAAGTCAAACTGGGGTCGCTGAAGTCAAATAAAATGGTATGTAAGTGTAGTGTTGTACTGACTTACTGTGAGATTTTTTACCTTTTGTTTATTTTCAATTTTTCTTTTGGTTCTTTCTTTTTTCACGCCGCGAGTGTTTCTGTTAGATGTTTTTTTTATAAATAGATTAAAAGTGGTTAATCATGTGGCTAAGATCACCCTTATAAATAGATTGTTGATTTTAAACAATCAGCCAAAGAGATTAATTAAACAATCATGTTTAGAGGTAAAGCTTTGAAAAGAGAGATCATGTAATGATTTCAGTACCTGGACTGAAAACTTAAGCAACTTCTTTTTTTTTTTTTTTTGCTTCTTCCTCTTCTTCACTAGCATTATTGTTATTAAAGTGATAAAACGGATCCTAATTTCTCTACTGTACCGTACGTAACATGCATGAGCGGATCATATGTAATATATATTACAACAGGCGCAATGTACAATTGGGCTATATATTACCAGGCCCAATGTACTATTGGGCTATCCCCATACTGGGCTCAAAATCTAGTGGCATGTGTCCCACACATTCGGTAGACAAATCTTGATACTCAAATTGTCTGAAGAATACCATACAATTAAAACAGTAGAAAAAGAACAGACTCCATAAGACATTCAAATGGTCTAAATACTATTACGTAGTAAAAAAAGCAAGAGATGCAAAATAGAGATCTAAATACTATTTGGGATCAAAATATATTGATGTAAATCCCCTTTTCTCTATATATCATGTTACGTACCGAGTCGGTACAGAAGTGAGATTAAGAAGAGAAAAGAGAGAAATGAGAATTTGACGAGGAGAGAAATGGAGAGGAAAGAGAGTTTTCTATTTTCTTGTTCATCAATAGTGTTATGATTGTAATAGTGAATGACGAGTCAAGCATAGTTAGACGACTGGTCATGTGCTTGTATCAGAGTTGTAACTGATTGACAATAAGCTTGTACACGTGGCTCGCCACTACTGGCCCTTGTATAACGGCTCTACTGATATAACCGTTGCAAGGATGTTATTGAGGGGGATATTGATGAACAAGAAAATAGAAAACTCTCTTTCCTCTCCATTTCTCTCCTCGTCAAATTCTCATTCCTCTCTTTTCTCTTCTTAATCTCACTTCTGTACCGACTCGGTACGTAACAATTAGTAGCGGAGCAGTAGATCTTGTGGCGGTTACCATGGTTGCTAACAATCGCTTGGGTAACGTTGAAGAGCAAGTAAAGACTTTGGAGAAGACTCTCACAGAGGTCCAGACGGCGGCGGAATCTCACCGGCAAGATGTTCTGTCGATGAAGCAAGTGGTTCTCACAGAGGTCCGGGCAGATATGCGACTTCAGATGGACTCTTTGCGAGAAATGCTCTCCGCGATCGCTGCTCGGGAACCTTCGCCGAAGCCGCCGCGTCCGGGCGTGGTTGATTTGGAGGATCCTGGAATCTTACCTCCACCGGCGGCGGCGTCGCCATCTGCACCGGTTAATGGTAACTCTGATAACTCTAATCCTGCTATGGTTAGTCCTGTTGCAAAATCTGTTGAGGTTACTACTCCTATGGCTAAGATTGGGGTTGTTCCTGCTTCGGATAAAACCGGTGATAAAGCAGTGACAGGGGGAAGCAGTGTTGACGAATTTTCCCCTAAATTCCCCAAATTACAGCTTTTACCTTTTTCTGGAGAAAACCCTAGGGGTTGGTTACGGAAGTGTACTCGGTATTTTGATATCTATAAAATAGCTGATCACCGGAAGTTGGAATTAGCCTCTATGTATTTGGATGGTAGAGCAGACCTCTGGTTTCATGGATTCTTGGCTGAAAAACCACTGCTTAGTTGGAGTGAGTTCTCAGAGGCAATCTGTACGCGTTTTGGAATGAGTGAATACCTTGATGTGATGGAAGAGTTCAAGCTACTTCGTCAACAAGGTTTTGTTATGGAGTACCAGGAGAAGTTTGAGTCCTTGAAGTCATTGTTGCTGGATATGAATGCTTCATTTACAGAGCAGGAGTACTTGTCTTTTTTCCTTACTGGATTGAAGGATGACCTGCGTCCTTGGGTCAAGATCCTTAATCCTACAACTTTAGCTGAGGCTTTTAAATAGGCAAAGGTGCAAGAATTGTCTCTACGCTCGATGCAACGCCAACCAACAAGAACACCACCTTACTATGTTACTAGTCCAAGAGAAGGCGGTACTGAGAGTTCTAACTCTCGAGCATTAATGTGGCGGAATTCTGATACTGCCACAACCAGCCCAGCTCCATCGAAAGCACTCATAATCAGACCTTCTGATCAACCTAGAATGGTAGCGAATGGTCAGCGAATGACTAGTACTTTTGTTTGCAAAAATTTTAATTGGATGATGCAGGGTAACACTTTCTCTGGTGATTTACGCATATTGGACTTGAATAGCTGTGATATGGTCCTTGGTGTTGATTGGCTATTACCTTTCAGTCCTGTCTCTTTCAACTGGAAGCACTCCAAGTTATCCTTGACTAAAGGTGATCAAGTTGTAGAACTCAGTGGCAAGATGGATTCTAGCAAAGAACTGCAGCTGATTTCAATAGAAGCCATCCATAAAAGTGTGCGTATTGGCGAAGAAGGGGTTGAATTTGCCCTATTGCAACTGGATACTAATACTTAGGTAACTAATGACCCAATTCCTTCTTCCATCTCCAAATTACTATCTGATTACCAAGACTTGTTTACTGAACCCACATCTTTACCACCAAAACGAAGTCATGACCATGCTATACACTTACAACCAAACACAGAGCCAATTAACCTTAGACCCTATAGACACACTCATGAACAGAAAACCGAAATTGAAAAGCAAGTATCTGAAATGCTTGCTTCCACAGTCATTCAACCTAGTCAAAGTCCATTTGCATCACCAGTTTTGTTGGTCAAAAAGAAAGATGGAAACTGGCGTATGTGCATTGATTATCGCCAACTGAATGATAAAACAATCAAAAACAAGTTTCCAATTCCGATAGTTGATGATCTGTTGGACGAATTAGGTGGTGCTCAATACTTTACCAAAATTGACCTTCGCTCTGGTTATCATCAAATCAGAATGCGAACTGAAGACATACCAAAAACAGCTTTTCATACACACCATGGCCATTTTGAGTTTCGAGTCATGCCCTTTGGTCTTACCAACGCCCCAGCCACATTTCAAGCCCTCATGAATCATATATTTGGCCCATATCTTCGTAAATTTGTACTTGTTTTTTTTTATGACATCCTCAAATATAGTCCAGACCTTCCTACACATGAACAACACTTGAGATTAGTTTTCCAGTTGCTCCGGGAGCACAAACTCTTTGCTAAGCATTCCAAATGCTCTTTTGCACAATCAAGTGTTGAGTATCTGGGCCATATCATTTCGAAAGAGGGAGTCGCCACTGATCCAAAGAAAACTGAGGCAATGGCAGCTTGGCCACTGCCAAAATCATTGAAAGAGTTGCGTTCATTCCTTGGCCTTACAGGTTACTACCGCAAGTTTGTTAGGAACTACGGAGTTATAAGCAAACCTCTTACTGCTATGACAAAGAAGGATAACTTTCATTGGAGTGTTACAGCAGAAAACGCATTCAATCAGCTCAAGCAGGCAGTCATCACAGCTCCTGTTCTCGCTTTACCTGATTTCAATCAACCTTTTATCCTGGAGACCGATGCTTGTGATACAGGATTTGGAGCAGTTTTGATGCAGAATGGGAGGCCTTTAGCTTATTTGAGCAAAGCTGTTGGTCCTAAGATTGCAGGACTTTCCATCTATGAGAAGGAGTACTTGGCAATTCTCAAAGCCATTGATCATTGGCGCCATTATTTGGAGTGTGGTGAGTTTATCATTAAGACTGATCATGAGAGCCTTAAATTTTTGCTCGAGCAGCGAATTTATACTACCATCCAGAAGAAAGGTCTCACTAAGTTGCTTGGCTTGAACTACCGAATTCAGTACAGAAAGGGTAAGGAGAATGTAGTAGCTGATGCCCTTTCTAGGCACCCAATGATATCTTCTCCAACTGCTGATTTTGGTGCAATATCTGTCATGATCCCAACATGGTTTAATGAAGTTGCAGCCAGTTATTCCAATGATGATGAGGCCAAGAAGATTATTGCTGCTTTGATGTTATTGAATGGTGCAGCATCACAGGAATTTCCCTTCTTTTCTGTGAGAGATGGCATACTCAGATACAAAGACAAGTTGTATATTGGGGCTGATGATCAGTTAAGGAGACAATTAGTAGAGAATGTGCATTCTTCTTCCATTGGAGGGCATAGTGGCATACAAGCTACTTATCACAGATTGAAGCAGCTCTTCTATTGGAAAGGGATGAAGAGTATAACTGAAGCAGTAGTAAAAGATTGTGATGTTTGTGCAATGTGTAAATCAGAAAATGTTCCTTATCCAGGTTTATTACAACCCTTGCCAATTCCTTCTAATGTGTGGAGTGACATTAGCTTGGATTTTATTGAGAAATTGCCGAAATCTGGTGGTAAAGATACCATCCTGGTAGTAGTGGACAGATTCAACAAATTTGCACATTTCATTCCTCTAACTCACCCATTCAATGCTAAGGATGTGGCAGCTGTATTTGTTAAAGAAGTATACAGGTTGCATGGACTTCCTAAGAGTATAGTTTCTGATAGAGATAAAATCTTCACTAGTCTCTTTTGGCAAGAACTGTTTCGCATATTGGGGGTCAAGTTGTTCATGAGTTCAGCCTATCATCCACAAACAGATGGTCAGACTGAAAGGTTGAATAGGTGCTTGGAAACCTACCTGAGGTGCTTCGTTTTTCAACAACCAGTCCAATGGCTAAGCTGGTTACCTCTGGCAGAATGGTGGTATGATACTACCTTTCATACCTCTATTGGCATGACTCCATTTCAAGCACTCTATGGTTTCCCACCTCCACACCATACCATTGACCCATTTAACTCTCCGGTGGATGATGTTGTTGACTGGGGTAAGAACAGGGAACAGATTATGAGAATGCTGAAAGAACAGTTGGAAAAAGCTTGTAACCGTATGAAGTTTTTTGCTGACAAACATAGGTCAGAGAGGGAATTTGTTGTTGGAGACTGGGTGTATTTGAAATTACAACCATATAAGCAGAGTTCAGTAGCTGTCAGGAAGAGTCTCAAGCTCTGCTCAAAGTACTATGGACCTTTTAAAGTGTTGGAGAAGATTGGAGCTGTGGTTTATAAGCTCGACTTACCTGCAAGTGCTCTCATCCACCCTGTATTCCATGTCTCACTACTCAAGAGGAGTCCAAAACAGAGAATACAGATTTGCTCTAAACTTCCAATTCTGCGGGGTGATGGGCAGACGTTAGTGGAACCAATTGCTATTTTAGGCAGGAGGATGATACCCAGAAACAAGAAAGCTGTGACTCAAGTCTTGATACAGTGGTCGAACCTTGCTCCAGAAGACGCAACCTGGGAAGATTTCACTTTTATTGAAGCTCAGTTCCCAGACTTTGATACCACTCTCTTTCTTTAATTCTGCTGCAGCTGTTTTGATGGAGTTCTATGAGGGAGTTGTATTTGAAATATTAGTTGCTGAGCTGTTGTTGTGATTCAATGTTTGTCGTTTTTAATCCTTGAGGACAAGGAATTTCTTAAGCAAGGGGAGTTGTTATGATTGTAATAGTGAATGACGAGTCAAGCATAGTTAGACGACTGGTCATGTGCTTGTATCAGAGTTGTAACTGATTGACAATAAGCTTGTACACGTGGCTCGCCACTACTGGCCCTTGTATAACGGCTCTACTGATATAACCGTTGCAAGGTTGTTATTGAGGGGGATATTGATGAACAAGAAAATAGAAAACTCTCTTTCCTCTCCATTTCTCTCCTCGTCAAATTCTCATTTCTCTCTTTTCTCTTCTTAATCTCACTTTTGTACCGACTCGGTACGTAACATATCATCGTAGGGATTTCGCAGGGAGATCGTTTTTTCCGATAGTGTTTGGTCACTGGATGTCTCTAGAGGAAGCTGAGTAATCATGCTGTGATTGTTTTGAGGATAGAAAAGGAAAATGGAACCCTAGATTTACAAAGTCATAGACTTTGAATATCCTATGAACTAGTAAATAAAATTAATCCTTTTGTGCCAATTTGCTGAAAAGTAATTAAACTATCAAACAAACTTATGCTTTTTACTAGTTACCTCAATTTCCTTCCATGGCTAGTTATATTGAACAAAAATAGTGGGAATTATCTTTTTTGGTTAATAAATTACTTGGAAGTTATGGCTAAGTCCATATATCGAGTAGTGTAAACCTGTCATTCTAACTCACCTAAATTTTTCTTCTTCTTCTTCTTTACTATGTTGCTAGATCTAACTTTCAACTTAATGATGGGTATATTATTCTATCGAAACCTGTAATATCCCTTTGTGTTTTAAAAGGAAAAGTATACACACACACACATATATATATATATATATATATATATATAGATTAAAGTAGAGATTTGTTTTACGAAAAGATGAATTATTTTTTGCTTGTTTATGCCACGTAGCAAGCTGTATGCTTGACATTTTGTCAATAAACATTACATAAATATCTATGTATTTAAATTATATTTCTAAAAAAATCTATATATTTATATTAAAACTGATAATAAAAAATTGGACATATTTTTTAGAAATTAAGTTTGATATTCTTTGATTTTTTTAAAAAAAAATCCCTTATTCCTAAGTTGTGATGGTTCCCCAAAAGTCCTAAATTTGTACTACGTAAGAATCCTCCTTCCTTTTTATATATATATAAAAAATCCTCCTTCCTACAAGCACACTTACCTTAAAATTAACATTAGCACCGACTAAAAGAATAAGCACTTTACTAATACTACTAGTATAACATATTGGGTTCGTCGAACTCGAGGCTATTACTAATTCCTTAATTTACTAGTAGTATAGAACAAAAAGTATTTACTACTAATTCCTTCATTTACTTTTTCCTATAAAACGCTGATATATATAGTTGATGTGCGAGGAACAAATTCATATATACTTTTTTCCTCTCAGCTCCCCATCGGCTCTAATACCCAGCCTTTATAATGTATACGGATCTCCTGGTTAAGGATCCGTATATTCCTACGTTGTGTTTGTTCCCCACAAGTCTAAAATTTGTACGGTACGTAAGAATCCTCCTTCCTACAAGAACACTTACCCCCCAAAACAATAATAAACCCTTTACTAATACTACTAGTATAAGTATAACATTTGGTTCGTCGAGGCTACTCGTAAACAAAAACAAAAAAAATTTTGATTTACTTTTTCCGATAAAACTAGTTGATGTGCGAGGAGCAAATTCATGTATTCATTTTCCTCTCAGCTCCCCATCGTTTTTGTTTTCGTTGCTTTAAGTCTTGTCCTAGATTTTGTATACGTTTTCCTTTTAGATGATCTTATTGGGATTACTAGTACTACCCTTATGGATGTACTAGGGTAATTTTTGTTAATGCATTTTTCAAAGAAAAAAAGAGAGCTGCAATTTGTTCACTGTCATTTTTTTTTTTCTTTAAACAACTATCTGTCTACTTGGGTTAGAGATCATGGTGACGGGCCGAATATGGCAAGTCTTTAGTTTGATAGAGATAGACTAATTTTAATTGATTGCCAAAATTTTCATAACACAACTGAGTACTTCAATTAACTTTCTTAATTTCGTGCCATCAAATGATGAATCAGGGACTACAGAAAGTGGAGTCTAATTACTAGTTATACCCAGGGGCCCACTCTTTTAAACACATCAGATCACCTACCTTAGTGGTTAACCAAAAACTTTCACGCACGCTGAAGACAAGATCTATATTTATTTTATTAGTTCTTTTATTTCACAAAACCTTTATTCTATTTCTATTCCAGAGTATCGCGCGCTCTCCACCCTTCCTCCCTGTCACCTCTCCAGTGTGATCAATGTAAAGCAGGTAGTGTTCTTATTTTCTTGATTTTTTAATTTTACAAAACCCTTATTGTATTTTTCCTTCGCTCTTCCAATATAGTGCGCACTCTTCCTTCCTATCACCTTGGTTGTACTCTTGAATTTTGTTATGGTGTCTTTTATGGGTTTGGGTTCTTATATCGGACATCTATTGTAACAGCCCGGGTAAATTTTTGATTTTTACCGGGACTGTAGAAATTGTTTCACCGTGATTTACTGTTGAATTAATCTCGGGTAATTAATTCGAGGTAAAACGGTAGTCATTTTTCAAAACCGAGAATTTTCCCGCGCTCGGGAGTGTCTTCCTAACTAACCGAGCCTCGGTTTCCAGTTCCGAGACTTGGACGACGTTTAGGAGGATTAATCGGATTTTCCGAGCCCAAGTTGTATTTTTGGACTCGGGACGGAATTTGTCGGAAAAACGGGAGTATCCCTGCGTCTACGGGATTCCGACGCGAGAATCCGGACCCGCCAACGAGCTTGCCCCGAGCCACTCTTCTTCCTCCTCTCTCCTTTCTCTTCCTCTTTCCCGGCTACGTTTCTTCCTCTCTTCCGGTTTTTCCCCGGCCACGTGGGCCCCACATTCTTCTCTCTTTTCTTTCTTTTTTTTCCCCTTCCTTTCTTTTCTTCTTTCTTTTCTTTTCTTCTCCATTTTTCTTCTCAGCCGCCTCCAACCTTCACCCGTGAATCAACCGGCCCCAATCCCTTTCTTTTCTTACTTTTTCTCCCTTGTCTTTTATCTTCCATCTTTATTATCTCTTCCTCCCTACCTGATTCCACAATCAACTTCCCTGCAACCTCTCTTTCCTTCCCTTCACCCCTTCCTTCTTTCTCTTCGCCTTCTCCTTCCCCTGCCTCCGTCCACACACGCGCCCCTCCATCACCTTCCTCTGCCCGGTTTTCGTTTTCCCTTACACCTGCAAACCACTCAAACACAAATTCAAACAAAAACAGAGAAAAGGAAAAAAAAAGACACAACAGAGTACCAACACACACACAAACCGCCACACGCCACCACCAAACCCGAGCACCCAACGCCGCCACCGGCCACTGTCCCCACCTCTCCCTCTCGCCGCGAAGCTACTGCAACCACCGCAGCAGCAACTGCTGCTCGCCACAGCCACTACGACGCCTCGATCCAGCAACACCATCTCTTCTTCCTCTTCCTCGCGACGCCGACCACTGCTAGCCGCCACCGTCGCTTGGAGGCCCGACGCGACAACCCGAGCTCCACCCTCTTCATGCCGTGCCGCCTCTCCTCCTCCACTCTTCTCCTCGTTCGCCTCTGCAACTGCAAGGACGGTCGTCGCCACGCCTCGGTCCTCACGTGAGGCAGATCCGACGGAACAACAACCGGCCGTCGACGCCTCCAGCACCTGCATCAGCAGCCGACTGCGTCACCGCCGCCCCTGTTCGCGCCGTTGTCGCCCGTCAGCCGCCCTCGTCGCCTTGCCGTGGCCTGTGTTGCATTGACAGACCCGGAGGGTGAGTGCCCGTTTTGAAAACGGGTCAGCAGTGATGGCTTGGTGTTGGGCCAACCATGGCGTGGGCCTGAGCTTGGACTCATGCCTTGGTCTGGTCCAAGCACTTGGGCTGTGGGCTGATCCGTTAACTACTGTTCATGGCCTGTGAAAAAA
>JAKUCV010001834.1:20903-62617 GCA_028386065.3 Turnera subulata
GTAAACGGTTTGTTAAGCACCCGGAAGCTTAACGGTGATAGTGGAATCTTCGAGAGAGTCTCTCGGAGGACTGGATTAGCCACACGGGTTGTGTGTGTGTGAACCAGTATAAATCGGTTTGCCTTTCTCTCCTTTTTAATTCCGCAATTATTATTGTTTAAAGTTTTAATTAGTTCTTAATCGCTAATTCACCCCCCCCCCCTCTTAGCTTGTTTGGGCTTACAATATGACTCTTTCATTTAGTGTTCCAGACTATTATACATTTCAGCATTTAATGCCCATATCAAATTTCTTCAGGAAATTTTGAGGGCCTCAAATCAAATAACATAATTAAATAAATAAATATGGGTTTTTTCTTATTACCCCAATTAAAAAAATAAATGACAGAAATTAAAATTGATGGGCCTTGTACGAGCCCAAGCAAAACATAAATAGTATTAAAGGCAAGAAAATTAAATGCTACGGGCCTTTTAATAGCCCAATCATAAAAAAACATAAAATATGCTTACTCGATAAATCTTTCAGCAATAATATATATAATATATTAGTATCTGGTTACTATTCCGGTATATATATCCTTTTTTATTTTGTTTTCCCAATTTTTCTTTTCCAATTATGTATATATATTTTTAGATTCATTTATCTCCCTTTTTTTTTCGGACTGGGCCAAGTCCAAACCCAGAACCAAGCCCAGGAGAGCCCAGGCCAACAGAAGCCCATGTCGCTGCCCCAGGCCCGGACCAGCAGGCCCGTAGCAGGAGCCCAAAGCAAAGCCAGGCCCGAGCCCGTGCTTTGTCAGCCTAGACCCGTCCAGACGAATCGGGTCAGCCCACAACAACTGGGTCGACCCGCCCGTCCAAAAGAATCCGGGTTGAACCCTCTGCAGGTGGGTCGACCCGCACACCATGGCAGCTCACCTTGCTGCAGCTCAACGGTGCGACGAGGAGGGGCGGCAAGGTGGCGGAAAACGGCGAGGTAGGCGAGGATGCAGCGAGGAAGAGGAGGCGGCGTCGGCTGGTCTGCAACACCCGTCGGGTCGGTCGTCGGCGCGGGACAGATCGGCAAGGCGGGCGACGGGGGCGACTGGGCGAGGCCGGCGGGAGGCGTGGGCGACGGCTAGGCGTCGTTGGAGGCGGAGGAAAGCTAGGCAGAAAGGAAGACCCGGGCGGAGGTGGCAGACCCGTTTGGGTCTTTCGGGTTGTCGGGCGTCGCCGCCGGGTTTTCGTCTCCTGGCGGCGCGTCCGGCGGCGGATGGGAGCGGGGAAGATGGCGGCGAGATGGCGACGACACGGGGAAGCCGTTGGTGGCGGCGGTGAGGCGAGATGTGGCCGGGAACTCTTACGGGTGAACAGTAACCCGAGGGTGGCCAAACTGTTCATCACCTTCTTCCTCTTTTTTTTTTCATTTTTCAACCCAGTTTTTCTCCATTGTTTTTGCACTGGGTTTCCTCAGTTGGTTAGAAGCGTTATCGTGCTGATAACGTGTTGTAAATTAATAGTTAAATGGAGAAGAAATTAATGAAGAAGGAAGATGAAGAATGAGAGAAAATAGGAGGAAGAGAATGAGCTCGGTTCACCGCCCAACTCCTTTTATTCATAATCATATATATATATATATATATATATATACAAAACCAGGTTAAGTAAGGGTTAGTGACATCCACATATTTATTTTATAACATCGTCATTCTTACTGTTGCAAGTCATGACACCGAAGATATCTGCTGTCCATTTTATTTTATTACCTACACATTTATTCATTTATTGTTGTAAGTCATGCACGGGGTAATGTACTAATAAAAACATATATCTATGCACATATAGAGCGGCGGATCCATAAAAGAGTTAGGAACACATGAAATTTAAGAAACGTCGTAAATCCATGTTAAATACATATCACTATCACAAGACCAGATTTTCTATCATGTCAAGTTTAGTACTACAAAATTTTCTGACATAATACCCAATTTTATACATCAATTTTTATATTTTGGTCAATTTCATACATGAATTTATAATTGGGTCAATTTAATATATGATTTTTCATGATTGGGTCAATTTAATACATCAGTTTCTAAAATTGAGTCATTTTAGTCGCAAGGGTCAAAATTGAAGGGAATACCTATTTTCTAACTCCAAAACCTTTTTAATTTTTTGCAACTAAGTCCTGTACTTTTAAAAAGACCTATTCCTTTATTAGTTACAATAAACAAGTCCAAAACATAATTTCCGTCAAGTCCTTCTATTAAATCTAACTTTTTTGAAGAAAAAAGTTACATGTTAGTCCCTCAAACATTGAATTTAAAGCGAAAAAAATTTCCTAAGAAAAAAAATAAAAAAAATACATTAATTTTTGTTTTTAAGAAAGAAATAATAAATCTAAAAACATAAGACATCCTAAATCCTAAATCAGAAAAATTCTAATTTTTTTTAAAATATAGATGCTAAAATTTTAAAATCCTAAACCTTGAAATGCTAAATTTTAAACCTTAAAACTCTAAATCCTAACCCTAATATCTAATATCCTAAACCCTAAAGTCTAAAAACCCTAAACCTATAACCTTAAATTTTTAAATTCTAAGATTTAGTTTTATGATTTTAGGATTTAGATACTTAAGGTTTCTGTTTTAGACTTTTTGATTTAAGGTTTAATATTTTAGGGTTTAGGTTTTAGGATTTAAGAATTTATTATTTAAGGTTTTAAGTTTTTAGGGTTTAAGGTTTACGATTTACAGGTTTTAGAGTTTAGAATTTAGAAATTTAGGGTTTAAGATTTTAGGTTTTTAGGATTTATGATTTAAATTTTTAAGATTTAAAATTTAGTGTTTTAGTGTACAGGAGTTTGAGATTTTATGATTTATGGTTTAGAGATTTTTATGATTTTAGATTTATGATTTTTTATGTTTTTACATTTAGTATTTCTTTTATAAAAATAAAAGTTTACGGTATTTATATTTCTATTTTTTATTTAGAGATATTTTTTGCTATGAATTTAAAGTTTGAGGGGCTAAAATATAAATGATTCCATTAAAATATTTAGGTTTCTTTCTTAAAAATAAAAAATAATGTATTTTTTTATTTTTTGTTTAGGGAGGTTTTTTCCTTTAAATTTAATGTTTGAAGGACTAACACATAACTTTTTCCATTTAAAAAGTTAGATTTAACAGAAGGACTTGACAAAAATTAGGTTTACGACTTGTTTGCTGTAACTAATAAAGGAATAGGACTCAGATGTAGGTTTTTAAAGGTATAAGACTTAGTTGCAAAAAAATAAAAAGATTTTGGGCTTAAAAAATAATTATCCCCTTCAATTTTGACCCCTGCAACTAAATTGACCCAATTTTGAAAACTGATGTATTAAATTGACTCAATTATGAAAATTCATATATTAAATTGACCCAATTATAAATTTATGTATGAAATTGACTAAAATATACAAATTGATGTATAAAATTGGGTATTATGCCTTTTATTAATACAAATTTGGACTCACTAGGGTGGCGTTGGTACGCACTTGCTGTCGATTTTTAGAATCCGGTTCGATTTGGGTAGCCAAAGAGTGGGGTGGTGGTGATTGTTGAGTTTTGCTAAGGTGGTCGTCGTTTCATTTTGATAACAAAAATTATTGGCGTTCCTTTTAGGCTTTTACCGCTGATTTATTCAGTATATAAAAGCTTCGGGTGTAATTTCAAACGGAAAATATTTTAGTGTGTATGATTAAACGGTTTTGAAGAGTTCCGGTAGTCCTTATATCAAAAGCCTACTCTTTTAGCCATTGCCTACACTACATATAATTTTAATTGCCATCTTTTAGTTATTTAATGACTATATTTTATCTTGACCCAAAAAAAATGACTTTGTTACTTTCCCACTATGATATTTCTTTTTGTTTTCCATCCGGAGCTTTCCCTCACCAATCCTTTAACATAAACTAGCTCATTTCCCGTGGATTCCACGGGCTTGTATGTTAATTAATTTTTATAAAATCATTGAACATATTAATAATTATTTCTAAGCATTTGTTATCTTATATACTCAAATAAATTTTAAAAACAATTGCACATAATTTTTCCCCAAATTATACATTTTTCTCCATTTTTTTCATATAAACTATTCAATAACAATATAAATAATAATTAATTTTGTAAATTTAAAAAAGCATCATTGGGCCCTAAAACAAAAACAGAAAAGGAAACTAAAAGAATTAACTAATAATAAAAAGAATAAAAAAAGAGAGTAATTTTTAAAAAAATCAGGAAAGCAAATAAAAAAACTATTACTATGCAGTGAATAGAAAATATAATATAAATCTGGAAAACAAAATATCAAAAGCTAATATTATAAAGAAAAAAACCAAAAAAAGACAAAAAAACTAAATAAAATAATTAATATTTAAAACATACCTTTACATCGATTAATACTATATCCAGATTAATAAGGAGATTCTGTAAAAAATCCAAAGCATTAGTATTCATTTTACTGCAAAAAAAAGATTGAAATATATTTAAGAAATTAACATACATAAGTATTTGATAGAAAGTATAGAAAAATAAACAGAATGCTTAATTTCCTGGAAATCCTCAAATTGTCCCGGCTCCGGTTCCTCGGGATACTGTTCGTTATCGGCTCCTATATAACAAATAATAACACATACTCACATAAGATGCACATAAATGCAAATGATGCTATACCGTAAAAATAAACCTAAACTGGCTCGTCTACGTCCCGGTGAAACCCCGTTATCATCATCATTCACCATTTATTATTCCTGTGTCAAAATACCATACTGTATCTACCCGGTTATTATTCCAGTATATACTTTGTTAATACCCTTTTCTTAATTATTTTATAAGTATGTACTTTCCAAAATAATTATTATATAATTTTTTTTGACCATATATATGTGTTCCCAAAATAATATTGTGTTAAGGCACTTATTCCAATTATCCTTACAAACATAATCGTATACCATGTATATACTTTCTGCCGTATTTTCCAAAAATATACCTATCATAAAATATTTCTTCAAGTGCTAATGTACATATAAATTTCTTCCTAAAAGTAATTATTATAACGTATTTCAAGGTATTTATAATATTTTCTGGTAAAACATTTACATCCTATATATCCTTTAGAAAGTTTATCACAATTTAATAATTATGTTATAATTATCATATGAAGGTAATTATTCCTTTTATTCCACAAAATATAACCATATACTACCCTTTTTTATTATTTCCAGAAAAATTATATCTGTGATATGTATTTTAATTGCAGAATTATATATACCTTTATTTTTATTTTTTTCTTATCATTATTATTTTATTTTCTTTTAAAATTAATTCGGACTGGGCCTGTATAATATTGTCCAGCCCAAATCAAACCTAACCCAACTCGCACCAAGCCCAACACCCAAAACCAAAACCCAAGCCCATATCCCATTAGGCCGGGTCAACCCGCGACCCGCATCATGACCCATCCGGGTCAAAGTCCCCACAAACGGGTCTGCTCACCTCGGGGTTTGCAGACGGCGGAAGCGCGACGGAGAAGCAACCGCGGGCGAGGCGCAGGACAAACGGCTGGCGACGGTGCAAGGCGTGCGGGAGAGAGAGCGCAGCTACGGCGGTCGTCGAGCAGGTGGCAGTGGCGAGGGCGATCTGCAGGTGGCGCGAGGGGGAGAGGATGCGAGAGAGCAGCGGTGCTTGACGGCTGCGAGTGGTGACGAACCAGGAGAGGTGGCGTCGGCGTGGCCTGCTGGCGTTCGTCGGCAGTGAGGAGGAGGAAAAAGATGATGGTGGGGGTGGCGGCGTACGCGGTTGATGGCCAATGGTGGTGGCGGCCGGTGGTTAGTGACGGGTTGTTGTTGTTGTTTTTTTTTTGTTTTTTTTTATGTAATACTAGTAATGTTGTAGTGTAACGACGTCTGGGCAGTTTTTTTTTGTGCAGAGGGAAAAATGGGTAGAACGTAGGTATCTGGGTTTTGCTTGCAGAAGCAAAAGCAGAGGTAATTTTTTTTATTTTTGCAGCATGAGGAAAGGCACAAGCATGGAAGCTGCCTGGAAAAATCAAGAAGGCTTCAGGCTGAAAAAAAGGTAAGGTGTAAGGAAGAAGAAATGGATTGTCTTGCTGGAGAAGGAGAAGATTGCCGGGTGAAGCTTCATGGTGAAGAGGAAGCTTCACGTAGCAGAGAAAAAAAAACGTGGTGCAAGTGTGTTACACACACTTGAGCGGGTATCGTCCGGACCAGCAAATAACTAAAACACCCCCTTCTCTTTATTTCTGGTCCGTTCTTTCGAGGTTAAACTAGACTTTTCTCGAGATTCCTGGACCCGAAAAATACCAACTCTGGTCCGTAAAATCTGCGGAAAAATCCACAACGTGGGGGGTAAGGGTCGGTTTTGAATTCCGATGCACAATTTACCTGAAAATAATTACCCAAGGTTATTTTTATTAGGTAAATTACTGTACAAAGCCTTTTTACAGTCCTGGTAAAAACATAAATTTTACCCGGGCTGTTATAGTCTACCCCCCTTAAGAGAATTTCGTCCTCGAAATTCAGTCTTGTCCTGTGAAGAGAAGCGAGTACTGGGACCGCATGTGTTCTTCAACTTCCCATGTAGACTCGTTAGCGGAATGCTTACTCCACTTGACCTTAACCATAGGAATGGTACGGTTCCGTAACTGCCTAACTTCTCGAGCAAGAATCTGTTCCGGCACTTCTGTGTAGGTGAGGTCCTCTGCTACCTCAACATCCACTGGGGCCACAATATGGCTAGGGTCCAATCGATATCTCCTCAGCATAGAGACATGGAACACGTCATGTATACGTGATAGCTCGTCAGGTAAAGATAACCTGTAGGCTAGTGGTCCAATTCTCTCCACGATCTCCTAAGGTCCGATATATCTCGGGCTCAGCTTCCCTCTTTTGCCGAACCGAATCACAGCCTTCCAAGGTGCTACCCTGAGGAAAACCTTGTCGCCAACATTGTATTCCATCTCTCGTCGGTGTTTGTCGGCATAGCTCTTCTGCCGATCTTGAGCAGCTCTCATACACTGTCTCACCATCTAGATCTTATCAACTGTCTGTGGGACTACATCCGGTCCAACAATCAGTCTCATACCTTCTTCATCCCATCACACTGGACTTCTACACTTCCTCCCATAGAGGGCCTCAAAAGGTGGCATACCAATGCTGGATTGGTAGCCGTTGTTATACGTAAACTCTGCCAAAGGTAAGTATTTATCCCAACTCCCACCGAAGTTAAGTGCACAAGCCCTCAACATATCCTCCAGTGTCTGTATGGTCCTCTCAGACTGTCCATCTGTCTGAGGATGAAAAGCAGTGCTGAAGCTTAACTTAGTTCCCAAAGTTGTTTGTAAGCTCTTCCAGAAACGTGATGTGAACCTCGGATCCCTGTCTGAGACTATAGACTTTGGAATCCCATGTAGTATCACAACCTCAGCAACATACTTACCCATCAATGTGTCCATGGTATCAATTTGGCGGATGGGTAGAAAATGTGCCGATTTTGTTAATCGGTCAACGATGACCCAAATAGCATCATGCTGCCTCCGAGTCATCGGTAAACCAATCACAAAATCCATGGTGATCATCTCCCACTTCCACTCTGGCACTGTCAAGGATCTCAGCTTCCCTGCTGGAGCTTGATGCTCAGCTTTCACCTGTTGGCAAGTGAGACATCTTGCAACATACTCAGCTACATCCTTCTTCATACGAGGCCACCAGAAATGACTCTTTAGGTTCTGATACATCTTTGTGCTTCCAGGGTGCATCGCATATGGTGTTATATGACCTTCTTCCAGGATTTGACTACGCAGATTACTGACATTGGGTACACATACCTGTTTCCCAATCATCAGTGCTCCATCATCAGCTATATGAAACTTATCTCCTTTTCCACTCCTTACTCCTTCCTTTAGCTTGATCAGGTCAAAATCTCCATCTTGTAACTCCACTATCCATCCTCTCAGATTAGACTTGACACTCATATGTGCCAGTAAAGCTCCTGTATCATCAACTGTCAAATCAACTCCCAGCTTCCTTAACTCGATAAGTGAGAACATCGAGTAACTAGTGGAAGCATCTTCTGGTTGTCTCCGGCTTAAGGCATCAGCTACCACATTAGCCTTTCCTAGGTGATACTCGATAGTACAGTCATAATCATTAAGTAACTCAACCCAACGTCTTTGTTGTAGGTTAAGCTCCCTCTGAGTCATGATGTACTTAAGACTCTTGTGGTCAGTGAAAATCCGACACTTCTCTCCACACAAATAGTGTCTCCAAATTTTCAGAGCCAAGATCACAGCTGCCATCTCAAGATCATGCGTCGGATAATTCTTCTCGTGAGTCCTTAATTACCTAGAGGCATAGGCAATCACCCTTCCTTCTTGCATCAGCACGGCTCCTAAACCAAGTCCCGATGCATCACAAAACAATACATACTCAACACCAGGCTTCGGTACTGTCAAAACTAGTGTTGTGGTCAGCTTCTTCTTAAGCTCCTCAAAACTCTACTGACATTCTGGGCTCCAAACAAATGCTTGTTCATTCCTTAGTAGCTTGGTCATGGGACTAGCTAATAAGGAAAAACCTTCAATGAACCTTCGATAATATCCTGCAAGTCCAAGGAAACTTCTGACTTCGGATACATTCTTTGGTGGTTCCCATTCCAACACGGCCTTCACTTTGGCAGGGTCAACCTTTATTCCATCCCCGCCAACCACATGTCCAAGGAAAGAAACTTCTCCAAGCCAAAATTCACACTTGCTGAATTTGGCATACAACTGCTTCTCCCGTAACCTCTGTAACACTATCCTCAAATGCTCTTCATGTTCCTCCTTGCTCTTAAAGTAAATGAGGATATCGTCGATGAAGACCACAGCAAACTCATCCAAAAACTCATTCAAGACCAAGTGCATCAAACACATGAACACTGTGGTGCGTTGGTCAATCCGAACGGTACAACTGTGAACTCGAAATGACCATACCGCGTGCGGAAGGTAGTCTTCGGTATATCCTTCTCTGCAATCTTGATCTGATGATACCCAGACGGAAGATCAATCTTAGAAAACACAGTGGCTCCTTGCAACTGGTCAAACAAATCATCAATCCTAGGCAGCGAGTACTTGTTCTTAACTGTCACTTTGTTAAGCTGGCGGTAGTCTACACACATCCGCAGGCTACCATACTTCTTCTTGACAAACAGAACTGGCGCACCCCATGGTGAAATACTGGGTCTGATGAAACCTTTTTCTAACAGCTCATCCAACTGCTTCTTCAGCTCCTAGAGCTCTGTTGGTGCCATCCTGTATGGAGCCATCGATATGGGTGTGACTCCTGGCATCAGGTCGATGGTATACTCAACCTCTCTATCGGGTGGCAAACCTGGCAAATCATCTGGGAAGACATCAAGGAACTCCTTCACTACTGATATATCTCCCGGGGTAGGATCCCGTGTATCTACACTTGTGATGTGGTTCATCAAAACATCTGGACCATGCGACTTCGCTCCAGAATCCTGCATAGCAGATATGCTACACGTGGCAGTAGCTCTCCTAATACTGGCTACCAAAACTTGTCGTCCATTATCTGAAGTCAGCAGCACTTCCTTAGTCCGACAGTTTACCAGGGCATTATACCTTGACAACCAATCCATCCCTAGGATTATGTCAAATCCCCCCATGTTCATCACAACCAAACGAGCTAAGAAAACCTCATCATCATAAGAAAGGAGAACATCCTTGCACACTTGTGTTAATATCACCACTATGCCCGCGGGTAATCTAACCCTCAACGGACTTGCTAAACTCTCTTCCTTACAGCTATGTTGTATGGTAAAACTCTGAGCAATAAAAGAATGTGTGGCACCAGGATCAATCAAAGTGTATGCAATACTACCGAAAGCTGTAAAGGTACCTGCAATAACATCAGCATTCTCGGGATCATCCTCAGCCGTGATCACAAATGCCCTCGGAGTGGCTGCACTCTGGTTCACAGCTGACTGTGTCCGACTAGGAGCAGCTCCACGTCCACGGCCCCGGCCAACTCCAGAACCACTGGGTACACTGGCCACTGATGCTTGCACGGTTTGAGCAGGAACAGGAACTCCGGATCTTCCCAACCTAGGACACGAACTCCGATAGTGCCCAACTTCATTGCACTCAAAGCATCTCACCTTAGACAGAGGAGGTCTAGGACGAGTGTCTCCGGATGAAGTCCCTCCAGACTGGGTCCATGAACTCCCACGATTGTTGTTTTAGCCTCGACCCTGGGACACTGGCATGGATTGGGTCTGTCCATACCCCGACCTGTTACCGGCATTCTGGAACCTCTTGTTCTGATTCCCAGTATTCTATGTAAATTTCCTCCTCCGGACTTCTTCCATCTCTCTCTCATTCCCCATCCAAATAACTTCTGCTCGAAGAACATCTGTGAGCATATCCTGGTAAGTCTCATAAACCTTGCACCCCATAACTGTCTGGATGCAGGATCGCAGACCATCCCAGAAACGCTTGCATCTAGCCTCTGGTGTGGACATATACTCTGCTGCGTAGATGGACAAACGATCAAACTGGATCTCATAGTCGTTCATCGACTGTCCGATTCACTGTCGCAGACTCAGGAATTCTCGCTTGAGCTGGTCCTGGTAAACATCGGTAACAAACTTCCTCCGGAACATCTCAGTGAACTGTGCCCAAGGCATGGTGACTGGTTTCGCCATGTCACGTGTTGCCGAATCCCACCAATCTACAGCAACATTTGCGGAACATGGATGCAACATACCTAGCCCACCTGTCTTCTGTGCATCTTAGCTTCAACATCACTCCATGAGCTTGATGGAGCCATTCGTCAGCTGCCTGTGGGTTAGTAACCCTTGTAAAAGCATCAAGACCTAGCTTAGACAGTTTGGTGTAAACAGGATCCTCAACAGGTCCTTGGTTCTCCTGTTCACGGGCTTCTCTAGCCTCTATACGAGCATCCCTGGCTTCCTGACGCTGTAGAATCTGCGCCATAGTATGCATGATCTGTGTTGTGTCACCCGGTACTACCGCGGGTACTTGTCCACCCATGATCGGTTGCGGTTGATCGAGCGATACTTGATCATCTTCCAAACGCTGCTCAGCATGCTGGTTTCCTCCCACCGGATCCATTCATACCTATATGAGAATGTATGGATGCATGTTATGACAAGAAAGTAACCAGGCTATGCACATATAGGCAACAAACAAGCATAATTATCACCCTAAGGACCTACTGTCCGCTCCGCTACCAAAATGAAGTGCCCCGACCCGTATTTACCGTACACAGTAAACACGTGCCAGAACTGTTCTTATTACAGTTGTGACACCCGGGGTCTATGAGGGCGGGAAGTGTACGCCGGTGCCGGGATGAGCATGGACAAGGAGCAGCTTCTGGCAGGCTTCTAGAAGGAGGGGCACAGGAATGAACCGAATCCACACCGGAATAGGAGAGATCCAGAGACTGTGTAGGGATGGGGCTGCACAGTTGGGGCGATTTCATAATTATACGGGTATGGGACTGTATAATTAAGAATAGCTCAAATGAAGTGATTTCGAGGTTGTACAGGTATGGGACTGCACAATCGAGAATAGCTTAAACGGTTTGATGGGTACTAACTATATCAACAAGGTGCACCTACCTTTTCGGCGCTCATTCACAGTCGACAAACCGGGACGTTACAGTTGGTAGCGGAGCTCCAGAACTCCCCTAGTACGGTGCAGGGTTCGGGGACGAACCTAGCGGAAGCTGGTGGGCCTGTGACACCCGGGGTCTATGAGGGCGGGAAGTGTACGCCGGTGCCGGGATGAGCATGGACAAGGAGCGGCTTCTGGCAGGCTTCTAGAAGGAGGGGCACAAGAATGAACCGAATCCACACCGGAATAGGAGAGATCCTGAGACTGTGTAGGGATGGGGCTGCACAATTGGGGCGATTTCATAATTATACGGGTATGAGACTGTATAATTAAGAATAGCTCAAATGAAGTGATTTCGAGGTTGTACAAGTATGGGACTGCACAATCGAGAATAGCTTAAACGGTTTGATGGATACTAACTATATCAACAAGGTGCACCTACCTTTTCGGCGCTCATTCCAGAAGAACTCTAAAGTTAAACGTGCTTGACTTGGAGAAATTCTAGGATGGGTGACCTCCTGGGAAGTTTTCCCCGGAAACGTGCGAGTGAGGACAAAGCATGTTGGAAAGGTCCCGTGTTGGTATGTAGTGACAGTCGACAAACCGGGACGTTACAATAGTAGCAGGTAGAACATACAATATAAAATACAATACAAGCACTCTCAAATACAACATCCGTCACCCGATCCCCAGGACCATTATTCAAACCATAACAGCAGTAGCAGAAACATATAATACAAGATACTTCTACATATAAAATATCAGCAGCGGAAGACTTAGAATGAGATGCAGCGAAGGTATGGATCCGGGGACTGGTGGAGTAGAAACAGCAGCTGGCCGAACCACGTACCTGTACTACGAGCAACTCATCCTACGGGACGAAACCCCGCAGGCGAAGGGTGAGCCCGAAGTGCTCACCGACGAAGGATAAACAGTAATATGCAGGCAAACACAATACTTTCGAAGTAAAACTCCAGCAAATGACAAATCAGAGAAATAATCAGAAAATAACTGAGCCAAGACCAAAAGAATATTTATTATTGCCAGTTTTATCTTTTGGGGCCCTGTCACTGGACAAGCTAGGGTCGTACCTGGTTATTAACATGTTTCGGGTGCTAGATCAATCTAAAGAACCCAGGGATTGACATCCCAATAATAACGGGATAGACATCCCAAAAATATATAACGGGATAGACATCCCAAGCATAGACATGCTTATCACAAGTAACCCAGACCATAGCCACCACAAAACAGTCTCTAACCAACTAGTCGTACCACTACTTTCCTAGTGACAATTCAGTCGTCAACACAACTTCCAATTATCCAATTATCTCATCATATCAGTATGTCCACAATCAACAAATCAACAACCACAGCAATGATACCACAATTAAACTCAATTGGCTCAGCAGTTCAATCAGGCAAAATAATCACAGAAAAGCAAACACAGTATCATGTGCAACATATCAAAGGTTATCCATCCTCACCTTAGCCGATTTCCCTACTCCTGGAAGTCCTCAAATTGTCCTGGCTCCGGTTCCTCGGGATACTATTCGTTATCGGCTCCTATATAACAAATAATAACACATACTCACATAAGATGCACATAAATGCAAATGATGCTATACCGTAAAAATAAACCTAAACTGGCTCGTCTACGTCCCGGTGAAACCCCGTTATTATCATCATTCACCATTTATTATTCCTGTGTCAAAATACCATACTTTATTTACCCGGTTATTATTCCGGTATATATTTTGTTAATACCCTTTTTTAATTATTTTATAAGTATGTACTTCCCAAAATAATTATTATATTTTTTTTGACCATATATATGTGTTCCCAAAATAATATTGTGTTAAGGCACTTATTCCATTTATCCTTACAAACATAATCGTATACCATGTATATACTTTCTGCCGTATTTTCCAAAAATATACCTATCATGAAATATTTCTTCAAGTGCTAACGTACATATATATTTCTTCCTAAAAGTAATTATTATAACGTATTTCAAGGTATTTATAATATTTTCTGGTAAAACATTTACATCCTATATATCCTTTAGAAAGTTTATCACAATTTAATAATTATGTTACAATTATCATATGAAGGTAATTATTCCTTTTATTCCACAAAATATAACCATATACTACCCTTTTTTATTATTTCTAGAAAAAATAATATCTGTGATATGTATTTTAATTCCAGAATTATATATACCTTTATTTTTTTATTATCATTATTATTTTATTTTCTTTTAAAATTAATTCGGACTGGGCCTGTATAATATTGTCCAGCCCAAATCAAACCTAACCTAACTCACACCAAGCCCAACACCCAAAACCAAAACCCAAGCCCATATCCCATTAGGCCGGGTCAACCCGCGACCCGCATCATGACCCATCCGGGTCAAAGTCCCCATAAACGGGTCTGCTCAACTCTGGGGCGGCGGCGCGATGGAGAAGCAACCGCGGGCGAGGCGCAGGACGAACGGCTGGCGGCGGTGCAAGGCGTGCGGGAGAGAGAGCGCAGCTACGGCGGTCGTCGAGCAGGTGGCAGTGGCGAGGGGGAGAGGATGCGAGAGAGCAGCGGTGCTTGACGGCTGCGAGTGGTGACGAACCAGAAGAGGTGGCGTCGGCGTGGCCTGCTGGCGTTCGTCGGCAGTGAGGAGGAGGAAAAAGATGATGGTGGGGGTGACGGCGTACGCGGTTGATGGCCAATGGTGGTGGCGGCCGGTGGTTAGTGACGGGTTGTTGTTGTTGTTTTTTTTTTGTTTTTTTTTTATGTAATACTAGTAATGTTGTAGTGTAACGACGTCTGGGCAGAATTTTTTTGTGTAGAGGGAAAAATGGGTAGAACGTAGGTATCTGGGTTTTGCTTGCAGAAGCAAAAGCAGAGGTAAGTTTTTTTTTTTTTGCAGCATGAGGAAAGGCACAAGCATGGAAGCTGCCTGGAAAAATCAAGAAGGCTTCAGGCTGAAAAAAAGGTAAGGTGTAAGGAAGAAGAAATGGATTGTCTTGCTGGAGAAGGAGAAGATTGCCGGGTCAAGCTTCATGGTGAAGAGGAAGCTTCACGTAGCAGAGAAAAAAAACGTGGTGCAAGTGTGTTACACACACTTGAGCGGGTATCGTCCGGACCAGCAAATAACTAAAACACCCCCTTCTCTTTATTTCTGGTCCGTTCTTTCGAGGTTAAACTAGACTTTTCTCGAGATTCCTGGACCCGAAAAATACCAACTCTGGTCCGTAAAATCTGCAGAAAAATCCACAACGTGGGGTAAGGGTCGGTTTTGAATTTCGATGCACAATTTACCTGAAAATAATTACCCAAGATTATTTTTATTCGGTAAATTACTGTACAAAGCCTTTTTATAGTCCCGGTAAAAACATAAATTTTACCCGGGCCGTTACAGATACAGTGACAAAAAATTTAAAAAAAAAACAAAATAGGAATAAGAGAGGATGAATGATATAAAAACTGAGGAGGGATAAGAGAGGATGAATGATATAGAAACTGTATCACAGATACAATGACACAAATTAAGCTGCATCACAGTGTCTACACCAGTATTTATATTAGTTCTGTGAGAATAAACAAAAATCAAATAAAGAAAAAAAATGATAACAAAAAAATCTTATCAAAGAATAACAGTTTAATTCTTATCAATTTAATAGAAAGAAGAAAAAAAGCCTATAATTTCGTTACGTTCAAAAAAAATAACTATATGTTATATTATAAAATAAAAAAAATTCATCATATTTGTTAGCCTTTTTTTGTTGTTTGGTTTGAGTTTGCTCTTTTGACCTGTAAACTTTTGTTACAGTTCACCTTAACAAAAAGCTTATCAGTTTTAGTGATAACAATTTAACAGCTTATCTGATAAGATTATAATTCTTGTCAGGATTATTTTTTTAAAAGGATAATATGAAGCTTATCAAATAAATAACTTTATCAACTTTTATGATAAACATCTAGTAGTTATCAGTATTGTGCTTTGGTTTATCACCTTTCCTGATAAGAGTATAATTATTAAAACTAAAAAATAACATCATAATAAATATATATAATACCAATCTTGCGTGTGAATTTTCTTTTAAACAATTTGGGTGTGATTGGAATTCTTTTTAAAACAGTATAATAAATCTGGTTTCTCTGGGATAATTATATTTGTCATTATGACCAATCAAACTACACCTACAACCCTCCACATGTCAATAATGGAAGACCCCAAAGCCTCCACATGGCAATAAAGCAAGACTTCAAAAATCTTATGTGTCAAAACCTAGCGAGGGATACAACTTTAAATATATATAATAGATAGATTATTCTAACTGTGAAGCAACCGCGAACTTGGTATAAGTTGTATATTTTAGTTCATTTTGTATTACTTCTATGTTTAGTTAGATATAATGCTCGGGATATTTTCATCAAGGGAATTAGCCCTAATATTTTTAGTGCCGTGAAAAGTAATGCTTGTAGAGTACAATTAATTAGTTATGGGTTCAGGTGGGAGGAAAACAGTGAACATGTAACTGCTTTTGAAGTACTGGGAAGGCAGACCTGATGTTCCTTAATTAGCGTGGGCTGAGGTGCCAACTATTGCTTGAATGGCTTGGTTTCCGTATTTGTATGCAACTACCAACCGCAAGTGTTGCATGCTGCATTAAAAGGTGGGGTCATAGTTATCAAAACTGGCCCGACCCAAAAAAGGTCGCGAGTGAACCTCACTGGACGAACCGAAGTTCAATGTGAATAAACCAAACTAGCACACTTCCCGTGGTTCCACGAGCTTACCTATTAATTAATTTTTTTAAAAAAAATTAACATTTTAACTACTATTTCTAGACATTTATTATGTAATATTAAAAAACCTTGTACATAATTTGTTTCCAAATTATACATTTTTATCAATTTTTTTCCATTTTTCATATAGATCTGGAAAATAAATAAAAAATTATTAAAATATAAATTAGAATATAAATCAGAAAAATAAAATATTTAATAATAATATAAATAATAATTAATTTTTTAAACTTAAACATGCATTATTGGCCCCTAAAATTAAAAAAAAAAACATATAAAACAACCAAAGAAAAATTTAAAAGAACTAATTAATAATAACTAAAAAATAAAAAATATAAGAGAATAATTTTTAAAACATAAATCAGTAAATGAATAAAAAATATTATTATAAAAAATTAAAACAGAAAATATAATATAGATCAGAAAAATAAATTCTTAAAAACCTAATTATAATAATATAAATAATAATTAATTTTGCAAAGTTAAACATGGATCATTGAGCCAAAAAACAACAAAAATATTAAACAACAGAAGTGAAAATCAAAAGAATTAATGAAGGAGAACAAAAAGTAAAAAAAATTAAGAGACTAATTTTAAAAAAATATGAATCAGGAAAATAAATAAAAACTATTATTATGAAAAAAATTAAATTAGAAAATAGAATATAAAATAGAAAAATAAATAAAATAAACTATTTAATAATCATATAAATAATACTTAATTTTTTATATTTAAACATACATTAGTGAGTAACAAAATTAAAAAATATAAATTAAACAATAAAAGAAAAAATTAAAATAATTAATTATTAATAAACAAAACATAAAAAATAAGAGGGTAATTTCTAAAAATAAAAATCAGAAAAAAATTAAAAAAACAATTATTACAAAGAAAAAACATTAAAATAGAAAATAGAAATAAATTACATAAAAAAATAAAATACTTAATAGTAATAGAAACAATAATTAATTTTGTAACAGCCCAGGTAAAAATTTTAATTTTTACCGGGACTGTAAAAATCTTTTTACCGTGATTTACTGTTGAATTAATCTTGGGTAATTAATTCAAGGTAAATCGAGCGTCGTTTTTCGAAACCGAGAGTTTTCCCGCGCTCGTGATTTTTCCGTGGATTTTTCGGACCTAAGTTGGTGTTTTTCGGGTCCCGAAATTCTCAGAAAAATCACACCGGAAAATAACTAAGGGGGTATCAGTTATTTTCTGGTCCGGACTGGACTCGCTTCATAATGCAGACAAGCTGCATTATTGAAGCTCACAGGTTTCACAGTAATTTTACGTCTATAAAAAGAAGAAGAAAGCAGGAGAAGGGGAAGAAGAGAAAAAGAGAGAAAAGAAAGAGGAGGGAAAAAAAAGAGAGGAAAAGAAAAAAAGAGAGAAAGAAAAAAAAGAGAGAAAAAAAAAGAAAAAAAAAGAAAAAAAAACAGAAAAAAATAGAAAAAAAACAGAGAAGAGGAAATGTAACAGCCCGGGTAAAAATTTTAGATTTTTACCGAGACTGTAAAAAGTCTTTTTATTGTGATTTACTGTTGAATTAATCTTGGGTAATTAATTCAAGATAAATAGTGCGTCGTTTTTCAAAACCGAGAGTTTTTCCGCGCTCGGGATTTTCCCGTGGATTTTTCGGGCCTAAGTCGGTATTTTTCGGGTCCCGGAATTCTCAGAAAAATCACACCGAAAAATAACTAAGGGGGTATCAGTTATTTTCTAGTCCGGACCGGACTCGCTTCAATAATGCAGACAAGCTGCATTATTGAAGGAATCACGGTGTGACACCCCGGGGTCTATGAGGGCGGGAAGTGTACGCCGGTGCCGGGATGAGCATGGACAAGGAGCGGCTTCTGGCAGGCTTCTAGACGGAGGGGCATGGGAATGAACCGATCCACACCGGAATAGGAGAGATCTTGAGACTATGTAGGGATGGGGCTGCACAGTTAGGGCGATTTCGAGGTTGTACAGGTATGGGACTGTACAATTGAGAGTAGCTTAAATGGTTTGATGGGAACTAACTATATCAACAAGGTGCACCTACCTTTTCGGTGCTCATTTTAGAAAAACTCCAAAGTTAAACGTGTTTGACTTGGAGCAATTCTAGGATGGGTGACCTCCTGAGAAGTTTTCTCCGGAAACGTGCGAGTGAGGACAAAGCATGTTGGAAAGGTCCCGTGTTGGTCTGTAGTGACAGTCGACAAGCCGGGACGTTACATTTGGTAGCGGAGCTCCAGGACTCCTCTAGTACGGTGCAGGGTTCGGGGACGAACCTAGCGGAAGTTGGTGGGCCTGTGACACCCCGGGGTCTATGAGGGCGGGAAGTGTACGCCGGTGCCGGGATGAGCATGGACAAGGGGCGGCTTCTGGCAGGCTTCTAGACGGAGTGGCACGGGAATGAATCGATCCACACCGGAATAGGAGAGATCTTGAGACTGTGTAGGGATGGGGCTGCACAATTAAGGCGATTTCGAGGTTGTACAGGTATGGGACTGTTCGGCCAAAACCAGCCTACTTAGAACATTGATGTTGTCCATATAACATCGATGTTAATTCGGCTCGGCAAAGGCTAATCGACACATGAACATCGATGTTAGTCCTACCAACATCGATGTTCTGGGCCTGCGAAACTTGAACTAGAATCGTTCTAAACACAAACCGACACTCGGTTTTTCCTAGTCGAACTCTTTCGACTTACTGCCAAGAAATCCTTGATTGATATCACATACCAATCAAGTTCTCTTTGTCAAAACTCTTTTGATAAACATCATCATCAATACATATATCACACATACATATTTGAAAAAAACATATCACATATGCCTAGCATGTTCAAGCTATATCACATATAACATATCATATATATACACATGAACATATCAACATATGCACATAAATCCGGTTTAGAGCTTCACAAGAGGCTCCGCTACCACTGTAAGTTTCCCTAGAGCTATTATGACACTCATAACAAGCACAATATGCAGCGGAAACAAGGAAACTTAACCAAGAACCAAGTGAAGCATGCATAAACCGTATAACAAAATTTACATACCTTGTTCGGTTGAGGTCTTTCACCCAACTATAGAACAGAATTAGCTAGAGCCAGACAAAAGCCTCGCCCCTCTACGGTATCCACACGAACCGTGACAGGCTTGGAATCGTCACTCGAATCCAATCCCGAGCTCACCCGAACTGATGTGCTAGCAACAAGAAGCGGGTGCTTGTGTTTGTGGTGTTTGTGTTCTTCTTTCTTTCACAAAGAATGAAGAGAGTGATGTGTATGTTCTGAAACTCTCAAGGACTCCAAGACCCTCTCAAGCTCTGAATTTTCAGACACAAAAAACGTTGATGGAAAGACCCTTGCATAATCAGATTATGCCTTTCCTTTCCAACTCACTAAAATGGAAGACAAGGTGGCCAACACCTTTGGCCAACTAGATTAGGAATCTTATGATAATGTCCACCACTTAGCAACAATGTAATACACATCACATGGCACTTAGTGTGGCTCAATTATTCTGACAATAAGTGAACCAACCAGCCCAAAACGACCTGGTTTAACCATGGTCCAACCACGATCCAACCATACCCGGTCCAACCATGGTTCAACCACCTGCTCGAATCAACGGTTCTATGTGTGTGACCCTGTAGGCACTTGTAACGTCCGGCAATAATTGTAAAATGTCATTTTACAATTATAAGCAAAGAGCGGCGTCTAGCAACACATCATTGCTACCCGAACGACAAGATCAGTACTGATTCTCTATGCCTCGGAATATGTCATCGTCCCTTCGTCCCATTATCAAGATTAAACACGAGACATGGAATATGTCAATCTCGTATATGTTTAATCTATGTTTCTTGATCCCCGAGTTAACTGTATAAAATGGATACCCGTGATATCACCATATCACCTAATCCGAGCATGGCCATGCATTTAACAGTTCAACTCTATCAAGAAACCATCCGATAATATACCCGTTATATGGGTCGGACGAATCCCCTCTTGATCAATCAAAACCCACTACATAATCATCATATACCCAATGATTACCCTTATGTCCACCCAGTTACGGATGACTAGGAAACATATAACGTTCCATGTAGTGTTCTTATGTGGGTCGGTCCGGTCCACAAGTTCTCTAACTTGTACCCGTATGTTGAATTCATATCACATATAAATTCTCAACATACGCTAGTCTTAATTTATTATTACAACCCATCCGTAATAATAACCGACTAGGGACATTTAAGAATATATCAAATATGAACTAGGGTTATAAATATTTATTGGAATAACCTCAAAGTATATACATGACTACAATCATCCATAGATTGGCTTTTGGGCATATACCTAACAATACCTACCTTTTCGATGTTCATTCTAGAAAAACTCCAAAGTTAAAGGTGCTTGACTTGGAGCAATCCTAGGATGGGTGACCTCCTGGGAAGTTTTCTCTGGAAACGTGCGAGTGAGGACAAAGCATGTTGGAAAGGTCCCGTGTTGGTCTGTAGTGACAGTCGACAAGCCGGGACGTTACACACAGGTTTCACAGTGATTCTACGGTTTTTAAAGGAAGAAGAAAGCAGGAAGGGGAAGAAGAGGAGAAGAAAAAGAAAAAGAGAGAAAAAAAAAAAGAGAGAAAAGAAAGAAGAGAAAAAAAAGAGAGAAAGAAAGGAAAAAAAGAAGAGAGAAAAAAAAAAGAGAAGGAAAGAAAAAATGGAAATCGGGAAGGAAGAATAAGAAAAAAAAAAAGAGAGGGGGAAGGAGCCACCGGCCGACCCGCCACCACACACCAAACTCGCCGCCGCCTTCTCCTCCATCTTCCTCTTCCTTCCTTCCCGCATCACACAGCAGCCTCCGCTTCCTCCAAGCATCGCCGGCAGCTCCTCCCTGCTGCACAGCACAACGCGCCTCCCCTCCGCCGTCTCCTTCTTCCCGTGCTGCCTCTGCCGCCTGCAGCCACGCCGTCCGTGGCCTTTCTTCCTCCTCGCGCCATCACCTCCTCCCGACGCGCACCGTCTCGCACCGCGCCACCTCGCTGCAGCTTGCCCTTGAAGGTGAGCAACCCGTTTCTCAAACGAGTGTGTGGACGGGTTGAAGACGACCCGGTTATGCCATGGCTTGAGTCGGGTTTGACCCGGTTTGTTAGGGTATGACATGGGCTGGTTTGTGGTTTGGGCTGGAGGTTTGGGCTTGTCATCTGGGTCTGTTGTATGGGCTAATGCCTGGGCTCCTGCTTGGGCATGGGTTGGCACTATGCAAGACCTGGACTGACCTGTTGGCCCAGTCCGGTTTTAATAAAAAAAAAGAGGAGAAAATACTGATATATTTATAAATTATATTTTCTGGAAAATATATATATGTTTTTATAAATTATATAATTTCTAGAAAATAGACAGAATAATTAATTTGACCAGATATAATTATATCCTTTGAAAAAAAATATACTATAGAGTAAATGATACTTTTTATACTATGAAAATGTTTTGGAAAGTATATATATACGTTAACATAAATAATTTTGGGAAATAAATTTTGGAGAAAAATATATGTATGACTAATTTATGTAAATATGGTATTTTATATTCTGAAAATATATTACCAAGTATAAATAATATCTTTTTGAAAAAAAATGTATATACATATGATTATTTGTTTTAGAAAATTATTTATTTGCAACTATCTCCTTTTGGATAAGAATATACGCTATAGTAAATAGTTATTTTCACGGAAATGTTTTGGAAAGGGTATTGTCAAGGTATTAGATACCGAAGTAATATTCGGATATACGTACCATATATTATTTTCGGTAAAAGGTTTAATTATGGTTAAAGATGATAATAAAGGACATGAACCGGGATGGGTTATTTCGTAGTTTTGGCATCATAGCATACCGATTATGTGCATTTATGTGTATATATTGTTTTGTTGTGTAGGTTCGGATATCGGGCAGTTTCCCGAGGAGCCGGCGTCGGACCGGTCATTGTTTCCGAAGTTGAGTAATCGGCCAAGGTGAGGATGGATTTCCTTCAATATGTGCCTGTATTACTCGGTTATGGTGTTTAGTGATTATTGCATTGCTGGATGTTGCATTTGTTGTGATTGTTGTCGGGATGTTTATCCCAGTGTCTTTGCTTGGTTTCGGGATGTTTATCCCGTGCTTTGAGTTTTGGGTGTTTATCCTTGAGTCTTTTTGGTAATAAGAATAATGGAATAAATAATGAAATGTGATAAGGATGTTGATCCTTGATCTTGGATAGGGATGTCTATCTCGGTATTTTGGTTAGGGATGTTGATCCCTGTGATTTGATTTTGATGACGATAATATAATTGTCACGTGATAAGCAGTGGTATGACTCGATGGTTTAAGACTGTTTCGTGGTGGCCGTGACCTGGGTTACTTGTGATAAGCATGTCTATGCTTGGGATGTCTATCCCGTGATTATATTTTTGTGATGTCTATCCCTGGGTTCTCTGGATTTGGTCTGGCACCCGGAATATGTTGATAACCAGGTTTGACCTCTAGCTTATCCGTGACGGGGCCCGGAAAGATAAAATTGAAAAATTGGACTTTTATTTGAGTCTTTTGGTCTTGGACCGGTTTTGGGTCGAGTCTTTGTTTTGGTGTGTTTGGCTGTTTAGCCTGTGTTTGCCTTGAGTAATTTTAGTGTGCATATTGATTGTCTATCCTTCGTCGGTGAGCACTTCGGACTCACCCCTCACCTGCGGGCTTTCATCCCGTAGGATGAGTTATTTGTGGTACAGGTTTGGTGCATTCCAGACAGGCTGCGGCGTTATCCCTTGGACAGGACTTGGATCCATAGTTTGCATCAGTGTCGCATACAGTGTTTTGTGAGTTATTAAGTCTTCCGCTGTGCATTGTTTTATTATTGTTGGGCCATTGGGCCAGTTATGATGTTAATGTTGCTTTTATATTTTGGGCTGTTGAGCCCGAGTTACCGTTGTATACACTGTATGCTGGGCTTGGTTTGGTTGGGTCGTCACAGTTCCGGCACGTGTTTACTGTGTACGGTAAATACGGGTCGGGGCGTTTCAGGAAATTAAAAAAAAAAAGAACCAATCAGAAAATAGGGAAAAGAAAAGAAAATGAAAGAAAAAGAAAAGAAAAGAAAAGAAAATAGAAAGAAAAAAAAGAAACCCGGAAGAGAACGTGAACAGTTCGCCACCGCCCCTGCACTGTTCATGGCGACGAGTTCCAGGCCGCCTCTCGACACACCGCCGCCGCCAGGAGAGTCGTCGCGCCATCGTGACCTCAACGGCGCTGTCTCCTCCTGTTTTTGCCGCCCGACGCGCCTGTGGAAGGCGTCGACCCGTCGACAGAACCCGGCGGATCTGTCTTTTCTCGTGCCTGCCGCCTCACGCCGACGATGCAACGCCGCCGTTCCACCGCCCATGGAGTCGCCATCGTCCGCCACTGCTGTTGGTGTGCTCGCTTCCCTTCCTCGCGCTCTCGCCGTCGTCGCCAGCCGCTGCAACCCGAGGTGAGCAGATCCGGGTTTGTTGACCCACGCGCTTGGTCGGGTCGTGTTCGCTGGGTCGGGCTATGGCTGTGCTGGGTCGGGCCTTGGCAGGCCTGGGCTGGGCTGCTGCCTTGGTCTGGGTCGCACTGTTCATGGCCCAGTCCAGTAAAAAAAATAATAATATATATATATATATATTTATTTTCTGAAATAAAATTAGTTTTGGAAGAAAATTATATATTTACTTTGAGAAAATTAGGGTCAATTTAATTCTGGTATTTTGTGGAAAATATAAATATATATACGTTGATAAATAATTAAGTTATGTTTTGGGAAACTATTATTAATTGGAAAAATATATATATGTATCATAAAATAATTTCTGGAAATTTATATATATTATTTTCTCTGGAAAATTATGGTTGAGAAATATATATATATATGTGTGTGTGTGTACTTTGAAAATTAAAGATAATTATAATTTTGTGTTGGAAAATATTATGATAGAAAAAGATAAATACTATATATATTTTCTGGAAATTATAAATAGGTTATTATTTTTCTGGAAAAATTATGGAGATTATAATTTTAGAAAATTATATTTATTTTATGAAAATATTTTGAAAAGAGTTTTAATTAAAGTATGGTACCGAAATTATATTCGGATAGACGTACGGTATAATATTTTCGGTAAATGGAAATAATAAAAGATATGTAATCAGGATTGGAATATTTCGCAGTATTGGCATCATAGCGTACCGATTATGTGCATTTATGTGTATATATTGTTTTGTTGTATAGGTTCGGATATCGGGCAGTTTCCCGAGGAGCCGGCGTCGGACCAGTCATTGTTTCCGGAGTTGAGTAATCGGCCAAGGTGAGGGTGGATTTCCTTCAATATGTGCCTGTATTACTCGGTTATTATGTTTGATGATTATTGCTTTGTTCGATGTTGCATTTGTTGTGGTTTGGTTCGGGATGTTTATCCCATTAATATGGATTAAATAATAAATTGTGATAAGGATGTCGATCCTTGATTTTGGATAAGGATGTCTATCCCGGTATTTTGGTTAGGGATGTCGATCCCTGAGTTTGGTTTTGATGACGATAATATAATTGTCTCGTGATAAGTAGCGGTACGACTCGATGGTTTAAGACTGTTTTGTGGTGGCCGTGACCTGGGTTACTTGTGATAAGCATGTCTATGCTTGGGATGTCTATCCCGTGATTATTTTTTGGGATGTCTATCCCTGGGTTCGTATTTTTGGGATGTCGATCCCTGGGTTCTCTGGATTTGGTCTGGCACCCGGAATGTGTTGATAACCAGGTCTGACCTCTAGCTTATGCGTGACGGGGCCCGGAAAGATAAAATTGGAAATTGGATTTTTATTTGAGTCTTTTGGTCTTGGACCGGTTTTGGGTCGAGTCTTGGTTTTGGGTGTGTTTGGCTGTTTAGCCTGTGTTGACTTGAGTAATTATAGTGTGCTTATTGATTGTCTATCCTTCGTCGGTGAGCACTTCGGACTCACCCCTCACCTGCGGGCTTTCATCCCGTAGGATGAGTTATTTTTGGTACAGGTTTGGTGCGTTCCAGACAGGCTGCGGCGTTATCCCTTGGACAGGGCTCGGATCCATAGTTTGCATCAGTGTCGCATACAGTGTCTTGTGAGTTATTAAGTCTTCCGCTATGCATTATTTTGTTATTGTTGGGCCATTGGGCCGATTATGTTGTTACTGACTTTATTATTTTTGGGCTGTTGAGCCCGAGTTACTGTTGTATACATTATATGTTGGGCTTGGTTTGGTTGGGTTGTCACAGTTCCGGCACGTGTTTACTGTGTACGGCAAATACGGGTCGGGGCGTTTCAAATTTTGTAAATTTTATACCTGCATCATTTGTTGATCCATGCTTGGGCCTACATAATTGACCCCTATAACAAAAAATATTAAAAAACAGAATTAAAAAATTATAAAATTAATTAATATAAACAAAAAATAAAAAACATAAAATGAGTCATTTTTAAAATATAAATCATAAAAATAAATAGAAAAATCCTATTATTATGAATAAAAACATTAATACAAAAAATAGAATATAAATCAGAAAAATAGATAAAAAATATTTAATAATAATTAATTTTATAATTTAAACATGCATAATTGAGTCCTAAAATAAAAAAAATAACATAAAAAGTTAAAAAATATATAAAACATAAAAGAGACCACAAAAAATATTATATAAAATAATAATATAAAGAACAATTAATTTATGAAATGAAAAATTAACAAATTAAAAGACATGAAAAATTAAAACATACCTTTGCATCAATTAAACTCATATCTATGCTAATAAGGAAGTTTTATAATTTTTTATTCAAGGATTCCCACAATCTCGAAACTCTAACTTGATTTTTTCATAAATCATTCTCAGGAGTCAATTCATCCAAAGCTTTATTATAGGTTTTCCTGCACTAACAAAAAAAATATAAAAATGATTAAAATGGATTGGAAAAATAAAAAATATATAAAAACAAATAGGATGCTTAATTATGAGAGACAAAATAACTTTAATATTATATCAACATTCATACGTATGCAAATAGAAACAAAACAAAGAAGGAATTAGAGAGAATGAGTGAATTATAGAGAAACTATATCACACACAGAGAGAGACTATATCTAGACCTTGTGTAGTGCAAAAACAAAATAAGAAATGAGTAAAAGGAAATGAATGAATGATAGAGAAACTATATCAAATACAGAGACTATTATGACAGAATAAGGAAGGAGTAAAAGGAAATAAATGAATGATAGAGAAACTGTATCACATACAGAGATTATTATTTCACATACACAAACAGAGGCTGTATCTGTATTTATAGAGAGATGATGGGATTTTTGAAGGGATGCCCGATAAAAAAACAAAAATGATAAAGGTTAGTTGAGTATAATATAATTATTATCAGATAACAATAATAGAGTAAATCACATAATATATATGTAACAATCTCTGCGTGTGAATTTTTTTTAAAAGAATATAATTAAGATCAGATTCATCAATTTAAATAAAAAGAGTTTTATCCTCATCTTTATCGATTAGAAACTCTGGTTATTAGTCTAATGGAAAAAAATATATATAATACCAATATTTGCGTGTGAATTTTCTTTTGAACAATTTAGGTGTATCTGGAATTCTTTTTAAAAGATTATAATTAAGATCAGGTCATCAGTACCAATCTTGCCTGTGGATTTTCTTTTGAATAATTTGAGTGTGACTGGAATTCTTTTTAAAAGAGTACAATTAAGATCAGGTTATTCTGGGATAATTATGTTTGTCATTATAGCCAATTAAACTACACTACAACCCTCTAGATGGCAACAAAAGAAGAGTCCAAAGGCTACATATGGCAATAAAGCAAGACTCTAAAAATCCTATGTGTCAAAAGCTGGTGAGGGATACAACTTTAAATATATATAATAGATTATTAAATAATTATTAGTTATTAATTTACGTATACTAATACGTATATATAATTATAAAATAAATAAAAATATAAAGTTTATAAATAAAAATTTCTCATAAAAATAATTTAAATAATTCAGTTTTCTATTTTTTCAAATAAGTATTTTATTTTTGTTGGATTTTTAAATCGGATAAAAAATAAAATAGGAGAAGAAAAAAGGGAATAATATTAAAAATTTATGAATTTGTGGGTGGAGAGGGTTAAATCTTACAAAAAAAGTTTGAGGTACCTATATCCATATTTTTTTTGTTTAGGTGGTTAAATCTTTAGTTCGGATGGTTAAATCTTACAAAAACAAAGTTCAAGATACCTTTATCCCTATTTTTTTAGTTCAAGTGGTTAAATCTGCTTGACCAAAAGTTCAGGTGGTTAAAAAGCAATTAACCCAATTTTCGTGTAAAAAATATAAACTGTTTTAAAAATGACCCAACCAGTTCACGGATTCAACCGGGTTTGTAACCGGCAAGTCAATTGATATATGATATATCGAATCGATTACATATTCGGTCCAATTTTGCTAAAAACCTAGATAGGACTCCGAGTCATATGGGCATGTCCGGTTTTAATAACTATGAGTGGGGTTATACGTAGAGGTTATATGTAGAGGTGTAAGCTGACAAAACGGAACCCCGAATAAAACTTGGTTCGTGGCAAAACTTTCAAGTTCGAGCTCGAATTCAAATTGCATCTAGCCAAAATTCAAACTTAATTAAGCTTTTGAAACAGCCAGACCCAAATTTACCCAACATACAGTATTTACCGAATAACAGTGCCGACACGTGGCACAACTATGTATTATTACAGAAAATCGGCCCATTGGCCCCGAAATAATAACAATCACCCGATCTCGGGTACCTCAACATCAATAGCACAACGGAAACATTTACAGTCTCATAAGCAACATATGCAAAACTCCAAAATGCAATCTAATGGATCCGAGTCTTGCCCGAGGGTACAGTGCAGCCGCCGGAATGCAATCCTGACCTAACCTGCAAGAACTGTGCGATAAACTAATAAACCGAAGTATACAAATAACCATAATATCAACAAGTAGTATATCAAAATAACACCAGGATAGAAGAAGTAACTATCAGGAATATAATACCAACACCAGGCTGAAAGAAAATTTACGACAGCAGCGAAAGAACGGCCACAAGTACACTAAAATACTATATCCTTCATGCAGGAACATTATTACTCAAATCATAACATCACGAATAATCTCAACATCAACGATGTGACTCCACAACTCCACACGACTGAGACATACCATGAAACCTCTAATACTAAACTTCCAAGTTATTCTAACCAATTTTTTTCAATAGAATCCCCGAATCAAATGTTGGCCGTGCCGCGGTAAAAAGAACAACACCGGACCGTTAGGGGTCCAAAGCCGTTACGGGCCAGTCAAATCACAAGGTCGTTACGGACCCAAACTACCGCCTGGCCGTACCAAAATCCAATCCTCATGAATGGTGTTACCATATCTCATTTTATTTTTCTCTTTGACTCTCTCATCAATCGAATCAAGACTGAGCCAAGGCTAAAGGCCATCTATAGTGAATCAATTTTACTTCCACTAGCTCTGTCACGGAGTAAGCTAGGGTCGTACCAGGTTATCAACATGTTCCGAGTGCCAGATCAAAAGAGAACCCAGGGATAGACATCCCAATAATCAAACAGGGATAGACATCCCAAAAGAGAACCCAGGGACAGACATTCCAAATATCAATCACGGGATAGACATCCCAAGCAAAAACATGCTTATCACAAGTAACCCAGATCATGGCCACCACAAAACAGTCTCTGACCATCCGGTCGTACCTCAACTCACCACGTGACACTTGTCATCATCATTCAACAAAACTCCAATTTTTTCCATATCACAATTTATCCAACCTAGACCTCAATCAACAGACTAACCCTCTGTTAACAGCCCAACAACTAATCACAACAACGAACATAAGCCTCGAGTAAACCTATGGTTCAGAATATTATCATTCCAGTATACCTTCTCAGGTTATCAAACCTAGATCACAGCTAACAGGCCAAAGCTCTAATAACAATTTATCATCATCAACAAACCGATTCTAACTATCAAGAATAATCACAGAAGTCATATCCAGTCAGCAGTCCAATTAAGCAATTCAAGCATCAGAAAGACCATATCAAGATTCACAACATAATCCAACAATTCAAAACCAAAGCATGTACCACAGTAGGAAATTCAACAGAATCCAGCAAAACATACCAAGGTAGATATCACAATACAAACACAATATCAAATAGTTCAAATAATAGCTTGAGCATCACAGGCAGCATACCGAAATTTATAAGTTTATATCCTCACCTGGTATGTCTCTGAAACTGTTATCTGGTCAAACCTCGATATCCCTATATATATAGCAACATAATCACTTTTAATGCACAAACAAAGATGATCATGCATGATGCCGGTTTAACGGTTACTAGACGGCTTACCAGTTCATTTTATTATCTTCATAATTATCTTTATATCGTCAGCTTATTCTTTTCTGTGGAGATTAACTAATCATTTATTTTCCATCTGATATACCAATCATATTCAACATAAATCAAAACCAAAACCGAGCGTCCAAGTCAATATCCCGGCCCTTAAGTCGCTTATGACAAGAAAGCATATATACATACACTTATATGTAGTGTATATTTAAGGAATTATATCTGTAGATAATTAAGCTACGACCCGTTAGATATTCATAGTTCATATGGCGTAAATAATATTTCTTAAAATAATTATTCCCGATTAAATACTAAATACTCACACGTTTTGTATGCAACCATTATAAAATAGTGGAAATGATAAATACGTCAAAATAGCATATAAATAATATATCCGATATTAAACCCATTAAATGGAAAATATGAAGCGCTCCGACCCGCATTTACCATACAGGGTAAACACGTGCCAGAACTATTCTTATTACAGTAGCAGATAGTACATATGATACAAAATACAGTACAAAGCAAACTCAAATACAACATCTGTCACCCGATCCCGGGGACTATTATTATAATCAACACACTCCAAACCAACCATCAGCAGAGGATATATGTTACAATAACAAGACACAATACAGTAATAATAACAGCAGAAAATATCCTCAACAGCAACACACAATAGAAAGACAAACAGCGGAAGTCTTCGAATGAGATGCAGCGGAGGTATGGATCCGGGGTCTGGTGGAGTAGAAACAGCAGCTGGCCGAACCACGTACCTGTACTACGAGCAACTCATCCTATGGGATGAAACCCCGCAGGCGAGGGGTGAGTCCGAAGTGCTCACCAACCATGGATAAACAGTAATATGCAGGCAAACATAATACCGAGAAAGAAAAACACTAGCAAAAGACAAAGCAAAGATTCATCTAAGACTGAGCCAAGGCTAAAGGAAATATTAATATTACCAATTTTATCTTCGGGGCCCTGTCACTGGACAAGCTAGGGTCGTACCTGGTTATTAACGTATCCCGGGTGCCTGATCAAAAGAGAACCCAGGGATAGACATCCCAAAAATAGAACCCAGGGATAGACATCCCAAAATATAATCACGGGATAGACATCCCAAGCATAGACATGCTTATCACAAGAACCCAGAACATCGCCACCACAAAATAGTCTCTAACCATCGAGTCGTACCACTACTTTCCAAGTGACAATTAAGTCGTCAACACAACATCCAATTATCCAATTATCCCATCATATCAGTTTATCCAAAACTCAGCAGTTTAATCAAGCAAACAATTATTAGGGAAACACACACAGTATTATGTGCAATATATCAAAGGTTATCCATCCTCACCTTAGTCGGTTTTCTTACTCCTGAAAGTCCTCGAAAGGTCCCGGCTCTTGTTCCTCGGGAATCCGCTCGTTAACAGCTCCTATATTAAATAAATAAATATTTACACATAAGATGCACACCAATGATATGCAAATGATAACTAATACTGTAAGCCGTAAAATGAAACACTACGCCCACTCGGTTATCGTCCCGGGTCATGTATATCATCATCATTTACCATTTAATTTTAAATGCCAAAAATATACTATACATATACCCGGTTATTATTCCAGTATAATACTTTGATAATACCCTTCCCAAAATATTTGATAAAAATAATTATTATTCTTTCCAAAGGTAATAGCTATCATAAAATAATCTTTCTAGAAATTAATCACATGTACATATTTTCCGGTAATATATTCCATAGTATACATCCTTAGGAGTATTACTATAATTTAATAATCATGTTATAATTACATTAGTTTTCTTGAAAATAACATATCAAAGTAATTACTTCATTTTATTATATTTTTTCTCCAAATATAATTATATACCATATCTTCATATTTTCCAAAAAATATAACCCATATATATGTTTTTCCAGATTTTATATTCCAATTATTATCATATTATTATTAATTATCCCGGGTTGGGCCTTTATATTTATTATTGAACCATGAACAGCCCAAAAGTTTGGTCCAAAGAGACAACCAACCGACCCAGGCGCAGGTCCCAGACCCAGGCCATCAACCCGGCCCAAGCACCCTAACCAGCCCTAAAGCCTGACCCGTTTGAGGGTCGGGTTGCTTACCTTAACCCGACGCTTCACGGGTCGAAGGCAGCAGCAGCGGCGAAGGAGGCGCGGCAAGGCTGAGGCGAGGCGCCGGCGGGAAAGACGGCGACGAGGGAGAAGGCGGTGCAAGGCACGAGGAAGGAGGCGACGTCGGCGGATCTGCAGATGGTTGCTGGCGGCGGCGAGTTGGAGGCGGTTTGAATCTGTCGGTGTCGCGTGAGGTGGAGGCGTGACGGCGACTGGACGGCGCGGAAAGACGGGCTCGACACTAGCTTCGTCGGGCGGCGTGACGGTTTCGCCGGAGAGGAGGAGAAGGAGGTGACGAAAGTGATGGCGTGGGTGGTTGATGGTGGTGTTGGTGGTGGCGGCCGGCGGTTGGTGTGGTGTGTGTTTTGTTGTTTTCTTTTTTTTAATATATAATAATGATAATATGTGTATGGTTGTAAGGAATGTTTCTGGGCAAAAGTTGATGCAGATAGAACGAAGGCAAGGTTACTGGGTTTGCTTTGCAGGAAACAAGGAGCAGAGGTAAGTTTTTTATTTTGCAACAATTGGAGTGCACAGGCAAGGAAGTTGCATGGAAATGTGGAGGAAGCATCAGGCAGACAAAATTGATGGAGGAAGCTGAGGAAGAATTTCTTCCTTACCGGAGAAGATTGTCGGGCGCAGCTTCTTCGTGAAGAAGAAGACTCGTATGGCAGGAAGAAAATGTGGGTAAGCGTGTTACACACACTCTAGCGGGTATTGTCCGGACCAACAAATAACTAAAATACCCACTTAACTTTATTTCTCGTCCGTTCTTTTAAGGTTAAACCTGACTTTCCTCGAGAATTCTGGACCCGAAAAATACCAACTCTGGTCCGTAAAATCCGGTGAAAAATCTAGGACGTGGGGTAAAGGTCGGTTTCAGAATCCGATGCATAATTTACCCTGAAATAATTACCCAAGATTAATTTCATAAGGTAAATTACTGTACAAAGCCTTTTACAGTCCCGGTAAAAACATAAATTTTACCCGGGCTGTTACAAAATACTTACGTCGTAAGAAATTATTATAGACAATATGTGGCATAAAATAATTGTTTCGTAACGTTACAGAAATAATATTTAAAAATACATTCGTACGTATATAACCGATAATTATAAATAAAGTAGATACAACAATAATAACGCCGTAGCTTATTATAAAATATGGTGGACATATATATAATTTATAACAAAATAGAATCGTTGGTTGAAAATAATGTAACTGACTTTAAAATAATGTCGTTATTTAATATTTCATCAAAATAATAATACTGCTACTATGTTAGCAATTAAATAAACGTAACAAGCCATAAAATAAATTTTATATAGGCTATATCTATTAGACTTATAAATACATAGTCAAATCCAAAGATAGTTTCGTTTAAGTCATTAGTTACTTAATTATATATTGAGTCTATGAAATATCATATATATATAGCCAAAAATTATGTATTTATAATCCGTAATAAAATTATGGCCTATTATTATTTAGTCAATTAAAATATCAGTAGTAATATATATAGGAATAAAATTGATAAAATTAAGTATGGGCCTATTATTATTTTAGCCCAGAAGAACAGAAATTAATCGTATTTGAAACGTAATAATTTTAACTCAATTCAAAACATAATTAAGAAACTAAGCCCAGGGGACCTTCACTTGCGTTTAGTCCATCGGAGAAAATAATAAATCAGCTTCGGATTAAATAATTAAAAGATTTAATTAAAAATTAAATACTATGGGCCTTTTTGATAGCCCAATCGGAAAATTAAATAAAAGCATAGGTAACTAAGAGCATAAAATTAAAAAAGCATAAACTGAATAAATAAAGCATAACTTAAATAAAAGCATAATTAAATAATCAAAGCATAAAATAAAAAGCATAGGTTAATTAAGTTAATTAATTGTTCATCTAATTATCGTCATATTAAGGTCCGGGTTCGTTAACATGATGCATATGGTCCAAGCTTGGGTTTAACCCAAAAATATCCGTTCTGGGTTTGCCAGAAAATTCCCGAGGACGCCGGATTCCGGCCAGTACTGTTCACAGCAGCCCAATTAGACCTTCAGTTACTGTTCATCGTCCATTACAGAGCCAATGCCGCACCACCACGCCAACAACCCGACAACCAACACTGTCACCATTACCACCGCAACTTCCCGGTGGCCGGAACTCCACCAAACAGCAACATCCGCCATCCAAAACACACCAACCCACGCCCACAACAACAACAACAACAACGACGTCATCATCCACCACCTCTGTCGAATTCAATCATCAACGTCCGCCAACAAAATTATCAACAGGACAATTCAATTAGAATAAATTGACAGATTAAAAGGGAGAGAGGAGGAGGAGTCGTGAGACAGGGAGGAGAAAGAGGGATCAGCGTCTTAGCTTATCCACATGACGGCGACTCGGGATGCAGAGGAGGGAAAGCGTGCGGCGGAGCGTCACGAGTGGCGCGTCTGAGAGTAAAGGCAGAAGGGGAGGAGTGCGGCGGCGTCGCTCCTCTGCTCGGTGGGTCGAGCTTGGCTCGTCTTGTGGTGGCGACTGCGAGCTGAGGCGGAGAGAGAGGAGATCGGGCGGTACTTGGTGGCTCCTGGCGGCGACGAGCAGGAGAAAGGCCGGTGTCGTGGCTGCTGGAGCAGCGGTCGTTGCGTGCAGCAAGATGGCGAACTCGGCGGCTGTAGGTCTCTTCACGGCAGCGTGACTTGCAGCGGCGAGCTCGGGCGCTGCGTCCGGCGAGAGAACGGTGGCGAGGTGCAGGGAGGAGGAAGGAGATGGATGGTGGCAGCATGTGGTCTGAGGCAGGGGAAGGTGAAGAAAGAGAGAGGGGTGTGAGGAAACCGATGAAGGGGAAGAGAAATAAAGAGGAAGAAGAAGGAAGAAGACAAGAGGAAAAAGAAGGAAGAAGACAAGAGGAAGAAGACAGAGGGAGAGAGGAGTAACCGAGAAGAGAGAAGAAAATCTGAAAAGGAAAAGAGTGAAGGAGAAGGGAAAAAGAAAAGTGAGGAAAAAGGAGGAGGAAAGAAAAATTAGATGGGAAAAGAAGAAAAGAAAAGAAAATGAGAAAAGGAGAAAAGACAAGAAAGAGGTGGCCCGGGAGAGAGAAAAACAGGGCTCGGTGTCGGCAAAATTATTGATCCGGAGTAGACCGAAATACCCTCGCGTTTGCCTTTTAATCCACCACTGTCACAAGGGCATTTTCGTCTTTCCAAAATTCCGTCTCGGTCCGATAATACATCTGAGGCTCGGAAAATCCAATATATATTCCCGATCATCGTCCAAGTCTGGGAATTGAAAACCGAGGCTCGGTAAGTTGTAAATGATGCTCGAAAATCCTGAGTAACCTTCGAAGTTAAATTCCGAAGCTCGGTTAAACGAAGGGCACTCTAATCGTCGCATATCCTCGGCGATTGATGCGAAGCTCGGTTATTCCCGGTAAAACTCGAAAGAAAAATTTAAGAGTGATAGAATTCCCGATTAACAACGATAAAATTTTATTACCACCGTAAAGGTCAAAACAGCTTGGTAAAAACTACGAAAATTTTACCTGGGTCATTACAGCTTTAACGCACATGCTTCAACTTAGCTTTTATACTTTAGATTCAAAAAAAATTGTAAAATCTAACTATGTATGATTAGATTTGAAATAACTAATTCTAAGCATAAAATAATAATAAATAAATCCAACTCAATGATAATAATGAGTTAAAGATGGAAGCTAGATAGTTAATTAGGCTCCATTAGGAGCTCAATTAGATTTCGAGCCAAATAATATTAAACTCAAACTCTAGTTGAGTTCAAACTATTTTTCCAATTGATTCTAAACAGCTCACAAATAGGATTGGCTCATACGGACCCTAAAAATTAAAATTAATATGTAACTGAGTGTGACTCATGATTAAATTCAAGTTTTTGTAATATTGGTGACGACGATGGGTTTACGGTGATGGCCGTGTTACGACCTTGTGTTCATTGTTTGTGTGGAAGACGGCGGAGCAAAGACCAATCTACCAATATGCTTGGTTGGTTTAGCTGGTTTTGTACTCGGTTTCAATTTTGTGAAATGAGAAAATTGATATTGAATAGATAATAGATCGTTTTGTACCTTTGGTTCTACCCATTGTGAACGAAATTAAACCAGTAGTAAAAAGATATAATATTTGATTTTTTTTAATTAGGAATTAGGAAAAAGCGAAGAGCCATAAACTTATATGATCCTCACCAACCACCCACATTTCCCCCACACAAACTTTTGCTTACCAACCCCAGGGAAAAATGACACCCAAGTGGTTGGTACGCAATCTAAATCCGCTTCCATTACAGTCCTGCACTTTTTATTTCTCTTTAAAACAAAAAAAGAGAATATCGAGTATTCAAACACTTGATGGTTCACCATCATCTTTCTTATTCTTATTTTATTTTATTTTTCATTAGCAAAGAAGAAATCTAATATTTTTCCACTTGTCACATGTTTGCGGTACCAAACATGCAGAGGGTAGTTGATGCAATCCATGAATCCAATCCTATAATCTCCCTTGTATATATCCAAACTCCAAAAGTTAATCCGTAAACCAAATCAAACTTGGAATTATATATATTTCGATTCTCAGGAAGGAAAACAACATGGAATTATATCTCAGCCACCGAAAACAAATCAGCTTTGGGATTACAGGATTTCACACCAAATATGGCGTCTCGTTGGATTCTTAATAATTTATCTAGCATAATGTTCTCAAAAAAAAAAAAAACTCCAAAAATGCTAGCGTGTTTAGTTGTGGATAAATACTACAGTTTGCTAAAAAAATGGAAAATAGCCTTACGTTCAAAGTCTATATTTTCCTAATTAGATAAAGATATGTTACTTTAAGAAACATATGCACTTATGAAAAAGAAGAAAGAAGAGACCGTGAAATGAATCTTGTTCACATGCTATTCTCACCAAACCCAATAACCCATCCATCCACCAGCGCTTCATCGAGTATTTCAGTTTCCGGTTCAATTTTCTTTTGGGTCAAACGGTTCAAATCTACCTATAAACAACAGGGAGGAAAAAGGAGAAAGTAGGGTAGTAATAAAAAGACCGGTTTTCTTCGGTTTCTCTTCTTTATATTTCTTACAAAGCCCACCCTCATCAGCCTCGGGGAGTGAGTCAGACAGAGAACAAGCCCCCAACGTCTGAAAAATGGCCGCAAAAATTGCATACGCAATGCAATTACCGGCAACCCGGATTGAGCCGGCGAATCTCACCGGGAAACCAAGCGGTTCGTTGCGGGTGACGCGGAGATTGAAGGAGTGGAAGAGGCAGCAGCTGCTGCTTATTTCGCCGGAGTTTCAGCCCAACAGGGTTCTAAATCGCCAGAGAGGGGATTCTTTGGAGGTTTCATGTTCTCCAGGTAGCTATTCCATTGTAATTGTTTCCTTCCAAAATAATTTAAAAAAAAAAACATTTTAGTGGTATTGCGGCTCTGGAGTTCAAGTTTTGAGCTATTTAACCAGAGAATGGAGATTTTTCTTAAAAGAAAAAGCAAAGCAAGCAATTTTGTGATGTTGGCTAATTCATTCTCTTTCTGGTATAGCTTCGGTGCTGGAATCTGAAAGTTTCTATGCTCCACTGGATGACGAGTCATTGATTTTGATGGTAAGAAAAGGGTGCTTTGCCAGTATCTTGCTCAAACCCATTTCGTGTTTATTGCTTTTCATTCTTCTTATTAGAGTTTCAATGAATTTTTCACAGAAAAAGATGGAGCTTGTTGAGCCTTATCTAAGGGGACGCAATATATATCTCGTTGGTAATTGGTTTTTTCCCAAGTCTTTTGACTTTTTTTTTCATTTTTTGCTGGCCGGATAATGATTTTAGTGAGGTTATTGGGATTAGAGAGGTCTAATGAGAATCAAAACTGCCGTAGGAATGATGGGTTCTGGAAAAACCACTGTGGGAAAGGTTCTCTCCCAAGCACTTGATTATTTGTTTTGTGATAGGTACGTGTATGTGATTGCTAAGTGAATCGATCCATTCTTTCTATATAGCTTTTTTGGATCTGATGTTGAAGATTATTCACTTGACCATACACATTTTGTTCCTTTAACATTATAATTTTGGACCACCTGTATTTTATGGATGCTACAGTGATGCATTAGTGGAGGAGGAAGTCCCTGGGCATTCTGTGGCCAGTATATTTGAACGTTTTGGAGAAGATTATTTTAGACATAAGGAGGTAGTTTTGTATAAGCTTTACATTTTCACCTTCCCTGCAATTATTTCTTCTACATGTATAATTGAATATACTGCTTTTGAAGGTATTGTTGTTCTTCCCTGCAGAAGCATTAGTATCAACTGTCTGAGTAGTTCATTGGCTTGTTCTGTGTATGTCGCTGAGAATATTGGCTCTCTCCAATTGCTTCTGTCTATTGTGAATATATTTGTTTGTACTGAATTTTTTTTTATCATTGTTGTATGTTTTCACAATTATATAGTTATGCTTGCAGTATTCAAGTTTAATGTTTGTTATCTTGCCTTTTAGAGTAATGCCTTGCAAAGGTTGTCCTTAAGAAATCGACTTGTTGTCTCTACTGGTGGAGGAGCTGTTACTCAAGACATAAATTGGTAGGGTAGTGCTTGGGACATATTGTCCATTTTTCACTGTGTTACTTTTGTGGTTTCTTTTTATTTTTTTTGTCATGTAAAAAATAACCGTCCTTTGGTTTATCAGGAAATACATGAACACAGGAATTAGTGTTTGGATAGATGTACCTTTGGAAGAATTGGCAAACAGGATTGCAGCTGTAGGAACTCATTCTCGTCCCCTTTTGCATCAGGAGTCAGGTGACCCTTACACAAAGGTAGCCATGATACACTTTGTACTTGCATCTGGTTTTCTGGTAATAAAGGACAGTTGTATTCCAATTTTTTTTTTTTTGACACTTGAAATTACAGGCTCTCACACGATTGTCTGCTCTATTTGAAGAGAGACATAAAGATTATAGAAAAGCCACCGCTAGAGTTTCTTTGGAAAGTATGTACTCCTAATTTAATTTTTCAGATTTATTTTGTTTTTCTTCTTCTTTTGTGCTTTCGTATGTATTCTGTACTTTTTATATATATATAATTGCGACGTTTAGGGTGAAACTTGAATCTGAAACTTCATTTCGTTTTGGCCTTTAAGGCTTTCAAGAGTACCACTTGGGCTACAAGCTCATTGGCATCTCTTGGTGATTTCTATTCTCCATAAGCTTTAGATGTGCTTTTCTGGAATACCATTTTAAGGTAAATTGTCATTTTGCAGATATTGCAGCCAAGCTGGGACATGGTGATGTATCTAATATCACACCTGTTAGGATTGCGATTGAGGTCGTCTTTCATCCTTCGCTCTTTATGTTTTCTCATGTTCTCTCAAGTTGTGCTCAAGTCGTGTTTGAGGCTGTTTCACGTTTGTTTCCCTGCTGAACAGTTATGCCCTATGGCAAACACTTTTTTTAGCGTATTTCAAACTATTTTGTCACTTGATAAATCAACATGCAAACTATTTGGTTCTGATTAATTGGACTTGAACATCTTCCAGGCACTGGAAAAAATTGAGAGTCTGCTAAGGACGAGGGGAACATAGCTGCAGTGGGTTCGCCTTTGATCCAAGGATTACTTCTGATATTCTTTCTGGTTGAGCTGCTCTCCATAGTGTGCATATTTGTTCCATCAAGACGAATAAAAATCTGTGTTAGTGTTGAGGATGCCGTAATTGTATATGTGATAAAGTGTTAGGTGATTTGTAACTGGTATATAGACCATAAAATGAGCAGCAATGCTGCTTCATTTTAAATTTTGATTTTTGTATCCAAACATTGTAGGTTTATTTTTATTTGAAATCTTATTATGTTAATACAAATTTTAAAGAGCCTTAAGAGGCAATTTATGTTGATTATTCAAAGGGATTCTCGGTATTTCATCAATATACTAATTCGGCGGACATCGGACAAGGAATTAATTGGACTGGAGTAATCGTTTTACCCATCAATTATATGCCTTCAAAATATTGTCTTGTTGAAACTAGGAAATTCAAATAGGTTGGGGTTTACACAATGGAAAATATAGCTTGAATGCAACATAAAATATGCTTTGCTGCAATTTTAACACAAAAATAATCAATATGTATAAATCAAATATTGATTTATGTGCAATATACTTCTCAAATATTTTTGTTCTGTTATAAAATTGGGGGAGATTTTCACTATTTGATAGAATAATACAAACTTGATCAAGGTAATAATGCAACTTTGTGGGAAATAATAAAACTTTAATAATAATAGAAATGGAGAATAATTATATTAATGATGGAGGGAAGAAAGAAGAGATGTGTATGGAAATTTGGAGAGAGTGAGTTTATGGTGATCAAAGGTGTAAGTGTGTATGGAAATGAAGGGGGTATTTATAGGTGAAAATGGGAGGATAAAAACAAATGAGTATGATTAATTTAATAAGATAAAATCAAAAGGATATTAGGTAAAGGAAGATGGTATTAAGATTAAGACAAAGGGAATTATGGAGAGTAAATGACCAAAGGGATGAATCCAATTGGATGTTAGGTTGAGGGGTAAAATATTTACTGGGGGTAAATTCGGGTATGGTAAAAACGAGTTTTACTGGATGGTAACAATGACATTCACCATAATTTATTTATAACACTCCCCCTTGAATGTCATTGTACTCTGGGTAGGATACGCTTTAGAAGAACTACCTCGTTAAAAACCTTACTAAGAAAAATCCAGTGGGATAAAAACTTGGTGAAGGAGAAAAGAGTGCAGTGCGTATTCTACTCCCCCTCATTTTGGCCTCCCTTGATGTCACGAAGTCGTCGCATGCCAATCTTCCTTATCAACTTCTCAAAAATTGAAGTAGGCAGTGATTTTGTAAATAGGTCTGCCAAATTGTCACTTGAGCGAATCTGTTGAACACAAATATCACCATTCTTCTGAAGATCATGAGTGAAAAAGAATTTTGGTGATATGTGCTTTGTCCTGTCTCCTTTCATGTATCCTTCCTTCGATTGGGCAATACAGACAACATTATCTTCATAAATGATTGTTGGAACATCTTTCCCACTATCCAATCCACAAGAATCTCGAATATGTTGTGTCATTGATCTTAGCCAAACACACTCTCGACTAGCTTCATGTATGGCTACAATTTCTGGATTATTTGAAGAGGTGGCAACAATACTTTGCTTTGTGGATCGCCACGATATAACTGTTCCTCCATAAGTAAACAAGTAGCATGTTTGTGACCGAACCTTATGTGGATCAGACAAATAACCTGCATCTCCATAACCAATTAGATCGGGTTTGGATCCGGATGAATAAAATAATCCCATATCCATTGTGTTAGTATAATATGCCCAAAAGCCAATCATGGATGATTATTTGTAGTCATGTATACGCCTTAAGGTTATTCCAATAAGTATCGTTTATGAGATAAACGCTTGCACATACTTATAACCCTAGAATATTTCATATTCTTAAATGTCCCTAGTCGATTATTATTACGGATGGGTTGTAATAATAAATTAAGACTAGCGTAT
>JAKUCV010001835.1:0-15834 GCA_028386065.3 Turnera subulata
GTAGGAGCAGATTGATTGCTTTATAACTTTTGTTTATGGATCAAATTTTGGAGGTCAACATGAACAGGTATTGTATCCGAGTCTAATTAATTTTTGCCATCATGTTGGACCTAGACTGTGGGTTGTCTACGGCGATTTCAATATTGGTGCTCTCAAATCCGAATCTGCTTCTCATTTTGACTATATCACATAGGCATTGGATGTGCTGTTTGTAGACTTATGAATGTTAATAAGTGCACACTATGTGCTCCAGCTTGCAAGTTGTATGATCTGCAAATGAACTATTGTAATGATGCTCTTATTTTCACCCCGGCTCTCAGGTGTTGGTTTCAGATTCGGGAGTATGTCCAAGGACATGTCCCTTTGGTTGGTATGAATTGATAAGCGACTTTGGCGACATTAGAGAGTTTACTTCCATCATCCGCTTGTTCTTTGGTAGGATAATGCTTAGCCTGTGGATATTCCCACTGTTTGTGTCAATTTTTTTTGGTTTTTTTCTTGGTTTCTGGCTCAATTCACAGTGCTGACTCAACGTACATTGTCGGACCCATTATAGGTACGGCCTCCCAGCATTATATTTTCGTTAGTTTCCAGTTTTAAGGAAGCCATTGAATGCAAATTTTCTGTTAGCATTAGCTTGCAGTTCAATTGTTTTGCCACCAGTACAATGGATACCTCCCCAATTCTGGTGTACTAAAATTGAATGTGGCTAACTTTGCAGGTTGGTTAAGATGCAGTAGTAGGCATTGAGGGGGTATGTCGAGATCACAATATGCTGTATGGATTGCAGGTTTTATGTCGCGTGAAGATGGTTGTCACCCGCTAAAAGAGGATGTGTCAATGGTGCTGTGTTCACTTCACTTCACTTCAACGTGAACAGGTATTGCATCCGAGTCTAATTAATTTTTGCCATCATGTTGGACCTAGACCATGTATTGTCTATGGTGATTTCAATATTGTTTCTCTCGAATCCGAATCTACTTCTCCTGTTGACTATATTATAGATGACATGAGGAGGTTTTCTACCTTGCTAACTCAGGCTTAATGGATCTTAACCTGTATCTTTGATTGAATAAGTCATCTTGAAAAGCATTAATGCAAAGGCCGATGGCTAAAATTTCCTTTTTAATTGTAGAGTATTTTTGCTGGGCGCTAATCCGTAATCTTGAATGATACCTAACCAATTGTTCTTGTTTTTTAATTACATGCTTAAGGATTCCTCCATATCCTATATGTGATCCATCGGTTTCTACAATTAGTGTTCCATTTTCCTGTGGTATTTCTAAGCAAGGAAGTAGTTTGACCTTTGTTTTAATTGTTTGACAATTAGTGTCATTTCTTCTGCCCAGTCCTTGGTTCCTTTCTAAGTCTTTTATATAGTGGTGCACATATGGTTCTTAAATTAGGGATAAAATCTGCTACAGAATTTAGGCATTCCAGAAACCCTTGCTACTGCTTTTTATCTTTAACCTCATCCTGGAAATTTATCAGCATATTCGATACTTCTACATATCGGAACAATAGTACCTTGATAGATGTTAAATCCTAGATCTAATTTTTGTTTGTACCTGGGCATCAATCTTAGTTCCAAACTACAATATTATATCATATAATTAGTCTTGAGTAGTTTGTGAGAGAAATAGCTAGAGAGTAAGATATGGTGGCCAGTTTTTAGGTTTGGGGGTGTTGGTGATGGTGTTGTCCATGAATTTGCTAACTGTAGCACTGGAGCTCAACCATGGACTCCCACCACCAAAATATGTTTTGCAACATATAAAAATCCCTCATAGGTTGAGGTGTTTGGTCCCATGTGGACGTGGAACCACTTGTAAGGGTCGTCCTTTCCTCCCTGAGAAGTTATGTTATATGTCCAAATGTGCAGTTGAATGTATAGTTGGTTCGATACCAAATGTTGTTCGTGACTGTACTAGAAATTGCGCGAGTACTAAGAACATTGATATGTACTCGGGTAAGATTGCTCACCATTTATTTTTTTTCTGACAGATTCATTACAAATTTTAGTTGCATCCAGTTCTTATATGCTTAAAATTACAGTCTGTAAAATTCTAAGCAATACTTTTTATGTGTGCAGGTGCAATGAATCTGCAGAGCTTGCAGACTCTGAACCAAATTGGAGATGCCGTGAGTTCTTGATATGATGGATGCAAGCAGTTTCAGGATTAGGAACTTCTTATTTGGTGGGGATACGAGTGATATAAAACTGTCATCCCTGTATGTTATGGTATTAGTAGTGATTAGTAAACATCTTATATAGGCATTGGATGTGCTGTTCGTAGACTTATGAATGTTAATAAGTGCACACTATGTGCTCCAGCTTGCAAGTTGTATGATCTGCCGATGACCTATAGTAATAATGCTCTTATTTTCACCCCAGCTCTCAGGTGTTGGTTTCAGATTCGGGACTATGTCCAATGACATGACCCATTTGGTTGGTATGAATTGATATGCGACTTTGGCGACGCTAGAGAGTATACTTCCATCATCTGCTTGTTATTTGGTAGGATAACACTTGGCCTGTGGATATTCCCACTGTCTGTGTCAAATATTTTTGGTTTTTTTTGGTTTCTGGCTCAATTCACAGTGCTGGCACATCATACATTGTCGGACCCATTATAGGGACGGCCTTCCAACATTATATTTTTCTTAGTTTCCAGTTTTAAGCAAGCCATTGAATGCAAATTTTCTGTTAGCATTAGCATTGTAGATCAATTGTTTTGCCACCAGTACAATGGATACTTCCTGATTCTGGTGTAGTGAAATTGAATGTGGATAACTTGCAGGTTGGTACTAGGCATTGTGGCGGGGGCGGTAGGCGGGATGTGGGGTATGTCGGGACCACAATGGTGTATGGATTGCAGGTTTTGTGTCAGGCTAAAAGTGGATGTGTCGATGGTACTGTCTTTCCTTCAATTACTCATTTGCTGTTCGAAGAAAGTTCCAAGGATTGATAGTGGAAGCTCCTGCACCAGCTGTTTTTGCATGGATTTTGGAAGAGATTTTGTGGGATGAGGAGTTCAAAGAAATGATAGCTGATGTCAAGTCCCTCATGAATCAATTCTCTCTTCCGTATCTTTTGTTAGTATTTGTGGTGAGACTAATCTAGTTGCTAGATCATTGTCAAGGTTAGCCCACTCCTTTTGCCATTAGTAACATCCTGTATGATAAGTCTTTTGTAATCATGTTTTGATCATAGGAATATTACATCTTCCCGATATCGGGAAAAAATTATATATTTTAGTCTCCATTATTATTATAATGCTATGGTATTTTCGTTAAATTTTAAATGGACCTGATTTAGGGGAAACTGAATTCCTTATCACGCAGACCAACAACCGTTGGTATTAGAGATGCCAATTTTCTGTCCCATAACCTTAATAAATACTAAATAGAACACTCAGCCTGGAAGAAATTAGCATTCCTGTAAATTATCATTATTAATTACGTATTTTCAGTATGTATTTCTTTTATTGTGCCAGACAGATATAGAATTATACTGTGTGTGTGTGTGTTTTTTTTTCCCTCTTGCCTTCTACTTTAAGCAGAATAAGTGAGCAAGTGGAAGTGTCAAAAACCTACCATTCAAAGTAGCGAGACCGCATAAGTCCACCTTACATCATCTTATAACTCCACATTTGTAATAAAATTTGATTTGAGGCTCGTTCCTCTGCTCTTACAAACGATTAAGTTCATAGCGAGACAAAAGCGAAGCTCGGAGTTTCAAGCACAACATAAGCATATCAGATGTCCCAGATTAAGGTATACGATTCCTTGATCTACATCCAAAAAAATTGAGTGCTCATTTCTACTGCAGAATAGTCAGACTCTTGTTTGGCAAATGAAATATATTTGCAACAAACAGATTAGTTGAAATCATGTATCCTTTCTTGTATGTATAAGCAACAAAGTGTAAGCCATTTTAGGGAAGGCAGAGTTACTGCAACATTCTAAAACCACATTGTTTAGCTATACTACAGCTTCATCCTCCTCTGGGAAAACAAGTTAGCCCCTCCCACACCCGCCTCCCTCATGCAGCAGTTGTTGCAAACTTGCAATGTTGTTGAGGATACCAAAAAAAAAACAAAGAACTAATTTAGGCATACAGCAAGATGAATACATGACACATTTGCAGTCCTAGACATGACATATGATGATTCACTGAATGGGAAATCAGGTGGTGAGCTTTGATCCACACTGTGGCGTGGATAAGAGTGGACAGTTGACACATTAGAAACAATCACAAACATTGTAGAAAAAGATAAAAATCTTATAAAGATATAACAACTAATAAAAAGGAAAATTGTTATAAAACAAGGGTGTGTTTAATGTTTTATGAAGAAGATGAAGGAGAAGGAGGGATGGAAGGAAGAAGGAGAGCAGGAGTTGGAGAAGAGGAAGATGAAGTTCTCCTCATATTCGTCATATCCATTTCACTTGATATGTCCAGTACTAATACAACATAAATAGTAGACAAAAGGTGGGTAGTTGTAATAGTATGACATTCATATTTTATAACACTCTCCCTTGGATGTCATTGTGTATTAGATAGAATACGCTTAGGGAGAACTGCCTCATTAAAAATCTTACCAAGAAAAACCCAGTGGGATAAAAACTTGGTGAAGGAAAAAGAGTGCAGTGCGTATTCTACTCCCCCTCATTTTGGCCTCCCTTGATATCTTCATATCATCGCACGCCAATCTTCTTTGTCAGCCATTGGTGACATTTGCAATGTAGGCAATATTGTTGGGTTATGTTGTATGGAGGCCCACTTGAGGTAGTGGGGCCCATTAGGTCCACCCATAAGTTGGGTGCTCACCTGTAACCCTAGTTGCCTTCCATATATACATGTTGTTCTATGGCACAAACACCAAGAACATAACATACATAGGGTGGCTAGGTTACACCCACATATACCATATACACAGCTATAGAGAAGAGAGGTTTAGGCCGTGGAGACTACAGGGGTTGCTCCGATACACCGTGACAACCCTTCACGACCGGTAGATCAAGACCTGGACTCCAAGACCTATTTGCTTCCGCTGCTAGGATTCCAAGTAGGTGTCCTAATTTATTTCATTCAGGAGATATATGTTTTCCTTCATTGGTAGCGGAGCCTAGAGTCTTTATCTCTGGTCTAAGTTTCCAATCGAATGCCTACTTTTTTTGTATGGTTCACATGCTTGTTTTTTTTTTTGCCTAAAACATGAAAAGGTAAAATATGTTTACTGTAATTGTGTAATTTACATGTATAAATTGCAAACGTTTGTTTTAGTCAAATGAAGAATTAAGGCATGTATAAGGCATGAGTGAATTTGGCTTGCGTGTAATCTGCGAAAAGATAAAAGTATGAGGCATGTTTTATTGTGTATTCCCAATGTGTATTCTCGTTTTTTTAATTTTCTGTGTACCTAAATCCAACTAGTACTGTGAATTAGGGAAGAAAAAGAATGAGATCAAAACATATACAGATTACTTAAACAAAAGAAAAGGAAATCAGCCTTGACCGGGGAGCAATGTCCCGGCCTCCGGTCAATTCACACAGCCCCTCCCAATATTTTTTTTTTCTTTCTTCTGATGTCCAACAACACACACTAGGATTCTCCATAGTTCTTGTTGAACAACATTAACAAAGCTTAATTAGAAGAAAAAAAAAACAAACAAAAATGAACTTACATCCGGTTGCTGCACACGGCGGCAGAGGGGAAAGAGTCGCTGCACATGGCAGTGACCGAGGCCGGAGGGGCCTGCGCGACCGAGCTATACTTACGCTGCGGGTCGAACCCGCGGTTCCCTGTTCCGGGTGGATGGCCTGCGACGGTGAAGCTGGATCGGGCGGCTGACGGCTGCACGACGAGCTCCACTGGCTGCTGCGGTGAATCGGGTTGTTGCACATGCGATGGCGGCCGGCGGCGGTCTCTTCTCGCGGAGGAGGGCGGCTGTGGAGATCTGGTGTCGATGCGTCGCCACCGGGTCTGACCGCGCTCGCCTCCTCGCAAGGGACACACCATGCTCGCTGCGGTGGGGGCGACGTGGCACGACGCTGGGCGGCACTGGCTGCTCGGCCTAGCGTTGCAACACCCATCATGGTGGCTCGGGGCGGCGGGAGGGGCGGCGGTGCCTTCTCCTGCAAATACCAAAAAGTTTTTTTTGAAAGAGAAAGATAAGAAACGGTTGAATTACTTTTATTGCTATTTAATGCACATTACCACCTCCTAATTATTCTCTTTAAATACCCACTAATACCACATTTTTTTTATCATGTAATGTAAGCTGTAACCAGCCTTTATGCCATTCACACAAAACGTTTTTTTTGGTAAGTTTTTTTTAAAAAAGGGGGAGTGGATGGTTGACAACATTAAGAAATGGATTAAATGATATTGGGTCATGGGCACAAGGCCCATTTTTTTTGGGTGTTTTGTTTTGCATTTTTTTTCAAGTTGTGGACCAATTTGTTTTTTTTTTTGCTACTCACTGCGAAAAAAAAGGGAAATATGCATATTTTTTTGTTTTCTTTAGCTAAATGAGTTATTTTAAACATTTTTTTTCAAATTATAATTCATAAGTATATGTTAATGTGTTTAACATACTTATGTATTAATGTTAATTAGTTTAACATAATTATGCAATAATGTTAATTTGTTTAACATACCTTTGCACTAATGTTAATTATTTTAACACACCTATGCATTGATGTTAATTTGTTTAATATGTTAATTTGTTTAACATTCCTATGCATTCATGTTAATTTGTTTAACATGAAATCAATGCTGTGTTGATATGTTTAACATGTCATTATATGCTTTAATAAGTTAAGGCAATGAATAAAAATAGCAAAATTTATATAATTAATTAGGCTAATTCCCTTTATGTATTTACTTTAAGGACGATGATTGGGAACATAGTGAACTTTCGACTCCTAGTTGTACATTAATTTATTAGCCTCGTTGATTACAAATTTTTGCTACACAACATATATGCAATGTGAACATCTAAATCCCTGCGTGTTTTAGTTATATAAGTATGATTCTCATTAAACTTTGTTCATGCTATTTTTTATATAGCATGACTGCTGCTGCTACCACAACTATTATCGCGGAGCTCAACAAAGGGTTGAAGCTCAATGGCGATAATTACGCTATATGGAGCGTAAAAATTCAGTATGTGCTGGAAGAGCAAAAGGCTCTGGAAGCCATCAACCAAGTCAAGAATGAGCCTGAAGCTGGCACCACGGATAAGCATAGGGCTGACGGTGCCACGTATGATGCTTGGAAGAAGAAGGATTCTGCTGCTCGACGTACGTTGTTGAGTGCAGTAGGAGAAGATATCTTCTTAGATTGCAAGGATCTCCCGACTGCAAAGGAAATCTGGGACAAGTTGAAGAATAGTTACAGCACTCTGTCTGTGACTAAGCTTCGATCCTTAACAATCAAGTTCGATTCATATAAGAAGAACCCTGCTCATACTATGAAGCAGCATATGAGGCATATGGCCAATATGATCAGGGAGTTAAGGAATTCGGGCCATTTTCTTACTGATGAACAACAGATCCAAGCAGCCATACGTTCTTTACCAGATCAGTGGGACCAGATGAAAATGCATCTCACCCACAAAGTGAGGATCAACAATCTGGAAGATGTCCGGAAGCACCTTGAGCTAGAGGAAGATCGGATTGAGGCTGGCAAGCCTCAAGCTGAGTTGCATATGGAAACTTCTAAGGCCAAGGGTGGTTCTCGCAAGAAACCCTGGGAAAAGAAAATGAAGCCAACTCAGCCAAAGGGGAAGCCTAAGGCAGAACAACAGGGCAAAAGAAGGCGCCCGAAAAATACCAGCATGGCACGTGTGAAATGCTATAATTGTAACCAGAAGTGTCACTACTCCAGTGCTTGCACTGAGCCGAAAAGGAAGGTATTTTCAACCGCCTTAACTAGTGAACTTTGTGTTTCTAGTTCTGTATTTCTCACTGAATCTAATCCTTTGTGGATTGTAGACTCAGGAGCCACGGACCACATAGCGCGGGAACGTGATGCCTATGTTGAATTTCGCCGGATTTCACATGGAGCTAAATGGATATATGTAGGCAACAACACAAGGGTTGCTGTCGAAGGCATTGGATCATGCAAGTTAGTCCTGCGTGGTGGCCAAAGCCTGATCTTACACGATGTCCTATATGCACCATCGATTCGACGAAATGTTATTTCTGTCAAGAACTTATCGAGTTTGGGCTACACTTTGTTATTTCATGACAATTTTGTTAAGTTAACTCTGGATTCTGTTTTATTCGGTTATGGATATTTGACCGGAGGTTTTTATGTTATGGATTTGGATGAGTCCTCTTTCAATAATAATGCTTGTTTTTCCATGTTTATTGATTCGCGTAATTGTGATGTTGACATAAACACATGGCATGCTAGACTAGGTCATATTGGCCAACAAAGAATGCAACGGTTAGCAAAACAAAGTTTGCTTCCTAGCATCTCACATGTGGATTTGTCTACTTGTGAATGTTGTCTAGCTGGAAAATCAGCACGAAAACCCTTCGGAAAAGTAGCCACTAGGGCCGAATCTCCTTTACAGCTAGTCCATTCAGACATCTGTGGGCCCATGAATGTTCGGGCCAGGCACGGAGCGTACTATTTTATCACATTTATCGATGACTATACCCGTTTTGGTTATGTCTACTTGATTTCCCACAAGTCCGAAGCATTAAGATGCTTCCAAAGCTACATGAGCTTAGTGGAAAATCAATTGGATCGTAAGATAAAGGCATTACGAACAGATCGTGGCCGTGAATACTTATCGACCCAATTCAAGGATCTTTGTGATACTAAGGGCATAGTTCATCAATTGACTATTCCTTACACTCCTCAACAAAACGGTGTTGCGGAAAGGCGTAATAGAACGCTTCTTGAGATGGTAAGGTCAATGATGGCACAGGCTCAGTTGCCTATCTCCTTCTGGGGTGATGCCTTATTGACAGCGACTTACATTCTCAACCGAGTGCCTACCAAATCAGTTGCAACCACTCCATATGAGTTATGGACGGGACGACAACCCGACCTAAGTGTTTTACGACCTTGGGGGTGCGCTGCCTATACACATGATTCCTCTCATCAGCATGGCAAATTAGGCCCGAGAGGAAAGAAAAGTATCTTCATAAGGTACTCAGAAACCTCTAAAGGTTATGTGTTTATAGGTATGCAAGACAGTGGGAGTGTAACTGAATTTGAGTCTCGGGATGTCACATTCTTAGAGAATGAGTTTCCTAAGAAGGGAGAGGTAGGTCAAGACCTATCTTTGTTTGAGAATGTTGATCAAGGATCACTTCATTCGAGTGGGAGGATTTTGACAGATGATGATCAGTTGATTCCTCACCAGCCTGGTCCGTCATCATCAGGTGCGAATGAAGGTAATCCTGTTATTCCGAGTGGGAGTGACGGGGTAGATCTTCCTCCAAGTGGGAGTGAAGCAGATGTCCTTGATCCGAGTGGGAGCCATATTGTACCAGATGGGGACAATGAGTCACGTGTGCGACGTGGTTCACGCATAAAGACTCCTCGTCGACGATTTGACATCGAAGGCGGTGAACTCTTTATGTCGCTCTTACAAGATGACAATGAGCCTCGGAATGTAAAAGAGGCCCTCTCAAGCCCTTCCAAGGAAAAATGGACAAAAGCGATGCAGGATGAGATGGAATCCATGCGAGTTAACAACGTTTGGGAGTTGGTTGATCTTCCAGTAGGACGCAAAGCTATTGGGAACAAATGGGTTCTCAAAGTTAAACTCAAGGCAGATGGCACAGTTGAGAGATATAAGGCTCGACTGGTGGCGAAGGGGTACACACAACAACATGGGATAGACTATGACGAGACTTTCTCACCTGTTGTGCGTTTCACCTCGATCCGCCTTATTCTGGCTATAGTTGCAAACTTGGATCTAGAATTACATCAGATGGATGTAAAGACTGCCTTCCTCAATGGTGAGTTGAGTGAAGAGATTTATATGGAACAACCTGAGTGTTTCATTGAACAAGGCCACGAACATAAGGTTTGTAGACTTTTAAAGTCTATCTATGGTCTTAAACAATCTTCAAGGCAGTGGTATATACGTTTCCACAATGTCGTCTTAGCGAATGGTTTTACCATGACAGAGGAAGACCATTGTGTATATACCAAGAGATCTAGAGACAAGTTTGTGATTCTGACGTTGTATGTCGACGATATGCTCATAGCTGGAAATGACTTGGAGTTTGTCAACGAGGTTAAGGCCTTATTATCGTCTCAGTTTGAGATGAAAGATATGGGTGAAGCTGCATATATTCTTGGAGTTAAGATTTCAAGAGATCGTTCTAAGAAGTTGTTGTATCTCTCGCAAAAGAATTACATCAAAAAAGTTCTTGAACGGTTCAATATGCAGAACTCCAACCCAATTGATACTCCTGTCAACAAAGGCCAAACCTTGGGAAGTCATATGTGTCCTAAGTCTCTTGAGGAGAGAGAGAGAGGATGAGCCGAGTTCCATATCGGAACGCAGTCGGAAGTCTAATGTATACTATGGTATGCACTAGACCGGATATCTTTCAGGCAGTTGGCTTGGTGAGAAGGTATCAGTCCGATCTAGGCCCAGAGCATTGGAAGGCAGTGAAGAGAATCATGAGATACCTGAGTGGGACTGTAAATTACTGGCTTTGTTACCGAGGCGGGAAGAGTCTACAACTGGTTGGATACACGGATGCTGATCATGGAGGTGATCCAGATGATAGGAAGTCCACCTCCGGACACGTGTTCTTACTGAGTGATGGCGCCATATCATGGAGCAGTAAGAAACAATAGTGTGTATCCTTGTCCACGATGGAAGCAGAGTACGTGGCTCTTGCTTCAGCTACTCAGGAGGGTGTTTGGCTCAAGAGGTTCATGGAGCGTCTCATGGATCTTGCAGGAGACACTGACCCGGTACTGATTTACTATGATAGTCAGTCTGCAATTTCCTCGACGAAAGACCCCAAGTTCCACTGCAAGACCAAACACATAGATATCAAGTATAACTATGCTAGAGATATGGTTACACGCAAGGTGGTGAACGTGAAGTATTTATCTACTGGGGATATGTTAGCAGATCCGTTGACTAAGCCTGTACCTAGAGATGTGTTTGTGAAACACATTAGGTCTCAGGGGCTATGTAGATTATGAGTACTACATTCTGTTGTAATTTCCCACATGTTCACATGACTGTTTTGACATTTTATTTTGATGATCAATAAAGTCGAGTTTATGCATATATGTTGTTGTCATTTTATTGTTGAATGTTGAGTACATTCTACATTCTTTTATGATGTATGTCGAGTAGACGAAAGGTTAGCCCTCTCACACGGGTAATCGCCTCCTTATCTTGGTGATAAGTGGAGATGAGANCGAGACAAAAGCGAAGCTCGGAGTTTCAAGCACAACATAAGCATATCAGATGTCCCAGATTAAGGTATACGATTCCTTGATCTACATCCAAAAAAATTGAGTGCTCATTTCTACTGCAGAATAGTCAGACTCTTGTTTGGCAAATGAAATATATTTGCAACAAACAGATTAGTTGAAATCATGTATCCTTTCTTGTATGTATAAGCAACAAAGTGTAAGCCATTTTAGGGAAGGCAGAGTTACTGCAACATTCTAAAACCACATTGTTTAGCTATACTACAGCTTCATCCTCCTCTGGGAAAACAAGTTAGCCCCTCCCACACCCGCCTCCCTCATGCAGCAGTTGTTGCAAACTTGCAATGTTGTTGAGGATACCAAAAAAAAAACAAAGAACTAATTTAGGCATACAGCAAGATGAATACATGACACATTTGCAGTCCTAGACATGACATATGATGATTCACTGAATGGGAAATCAGGTGGTGAGCTTTGATCCACACTGTGGCGTGGATAAGAGTGGACAGTTGACACATTAGAAACAATCACAAACATTGTAGAAAAAGATAAAAATCTTATAAAGATAAAACAACTATTAAAAAGGAAAATTGTTATAAAACAAGGGTGTGTTTAATGTTTTATGAAGAAGATGAAGGAGAAGGAGGGATGGAAGGAAGAAGGAGAGCAGGAGTTGGAGAAGAGGAAGATGAAGTTCTCCTCATATTCGTCATATCCATTTCACTTGATATGTCCAGTACTAATACAACATAAATAGTAGACAAAAGGTGGGTAGTTGTAATAGTATGACATCCATATTTTATAACACTCTTCCTTGGATGTTATTGTGTATTAGATAGAATACGCTTAGGGAGAACTGCCTCATTAAAAACCTTACCAAGAAAAAACCCAGTGGGATAAAAACTTGGTGAAGGAAAAAGAATGCAGTGCGTATTCTACTCCCCCTCATTTTGGCCTCCCTTGATATCTTCATATCATCGCACGCCAATCTTCTTTGTCAGCCTTTGGTGACATTTGCAATGTAGGCAGTATTATCTTCATAAATCGTCGTTGGGATGATATCATTATTTCCTAATTGACATATTAAATCGAATTAATTAGTCATGCTTAACTAGATAATAAATTTCTGAATCAAAGCCTAATCCCATGGAGTACCAGGTAGCAGTTGGTGCATCGTACAATTTCCTAAAATTAGGGCCTGATCATTGACAAGCTTTTTTGGATAAAGATTCTGTCGATAGGCAAATACGCCTAATTAATCTAAATTCGGAAATTTGGTTGTGCAATGTAGCAATTAGCAACCAGGGGGAAAAATATTAGCAAGCAGGTGCCTCACATCCCACTTCGTAATTTGCCTTCAATGTAATTAAACATTATCTGAAGATTAATGTTAACTTCAAATTGACACCTAAAGTTTAGCCACATTCAAGGCCTCTTCTATTTTTGGTCTGGAACAAGGCCTCTTCAATCACACCAAGATTTCTTGGCCTATAAATTATGAGGGTCAAGCTGAGTTCCAAACTACAAAATTATATCATACAATTAATTATTCTTGAGTAGTTTATGGAGAAATAGCTAGCTAGAGAGTAAGATATGATGGCTAGAACATTCTTAGGCTTGGGGCTGTTGGTGATTGTGTTGTCCATGAATGTGCTAACTCTAGCACAGGAGCTTAACCATGGACTCCCACCACCAAAGGATTTGGAGCCCACACGCTTCGGAAGAATCTTCTCTCGTCTTTTTAGAAGAAGAAGAGAAATCAATGTGGGAATATGTTTAGATCAATGTGCAAAAAAATTGCCCTGAATCAGACACATGCATGCACGAATGTGCTTCTAAGTGCAGGTCTGGTAGAATGGTAGCAAATGTGGTACGTGACTGTACTATGGACTGCACAAGTACTAGGAACACTCCGATGTACTCTGGTAAAATTCCTCACCATTTATTTTTTCTGATGTATTCATTACAAATTTTAGTTGCATGCACTTTTTAGATGCTTAAAAGTACAGTCCATGAAATTCTAAAGCATATTTTTATTTTTATATATGCAGGTGCAACGAATCTGCAGAGCTTCGAGACTCTAAACCAACTTGAAGACATTGTGAGTTCTTGTTATGATGGATGCAAGAAGTTGCATGGTTAGAAATTTCTTATTTAGTGGGGGAAGAGCGATATAAAAATGTCATTCCCATAAATATCTTATATAGGCTGGCATTGGATATCTTGTTGTTAGACTTATTAATAAGTGCACACTATATCTAGAATTAAATAAAGTGCACACTATGTGCTACCGCTTGCAAGTTGTACGATCTACTCCTGATGACCTATAATAATAATGCCCCCCCATATTTTTCATCCTGGCTCTCAAGTGTTGGTGTCGACTTTCTTTTTAATCTTTGATGATTGTCCTGTCGATCTTCAATTAGTTTTTATTCTGAGTAAGAAATGGTGGGATACTTCCAGCATCTGTGGATGTTCCCACTGCCCATGTCAATTTTTTGTGTCTTACAAATAGACCACTCTACGGCCTGGATGAAATTATCACTCCTGGAAATTAAGGTGCAACCTTGATACTGAAAAGGGTGGTAATAATAATTTTTATGGTGTTGTTGAGTGTGTATGTATTTCTTTTATTGTGCCAGACGAATATGCTGCGCTTTTTCCCTTTCTACATTAGGCAAAACAAAAGTGGAATTGTCAAAAAAAGTAAGACCATATCAACCGGCATCTTATAAATCCGCTTTTGTAATTGTTGTCTATATTTTACTTAGGCTCAACATTATTCCTCTGCTCTTACAAATGATCAAATTTAGCTTCAACCAAAACATAATCATATCGGGATTCCCAAAGATATGTATGCGTCACTATTCTACATCAAAAAGTTTTGAGTGCTCATCTCTACTGCAAAATAGCCTGATTCTATTTGGGAAATAAAATATATTTGCAACAAACATACTATTAGTTAAAATCAGGTCACGCTTTCTTGTATGTATAAACAACGAAGTATAAAAGGACATCTAGGGAAGGCGGAGTTACTGCTACATTCAAAAACCACATTGTTTTTTAAACTACGTTACAACTTCATCCTCCAAAATTTAATCTCTTGTACTTTAATTTCTCCTTGATAAAAGAAAATAATAGTAATAATTGGGAAGCCAAGTTAATTTACTTACCTCACCCAACTTTTTTGCTTCACGGTCAAAGCCAAGACCATCTCCTTTTTTTTTTTCTCTCTTCACAGTTCACAACAACTTTTACACGTTAACAATTTTTGTTGTCTTTAACAAAGAAATAAGTCAATAACTCCTTCTCCCAATTCTCTTTTGTGAGCTTCCTGAACCAAACAAAATTTCCCCCTTTTTTTTTCTCCCGCAACAATTTTTTCTTCTCCACGTCTTTTTATCGATCCCACGATTTCTACGCAGCCTTACAAACAAAGCTCCTTTTCTTTTCTCAAAACAATAGTGCAGCTCCACCGTATTCAAATCTTTTTTTTTTTTCTTACACAAATTCAAACGGTCTCTTTTTGTAATAGCACCTGAAAACAAACAAATTGGCTTCTTTCCTCCACGAACAACCTTGTTCTTCACAAATATTTTTTTTCTTTGACAAATCAACGTGCAACCAATTGTTCTTCTCCACAATTCCACTCTTCAATACGCGCACAATTTGGGCAGCCTCTTCACAGGATTTGGATCTTCCGAGGCTCCTTTTTCTTGTTCCTTATTCTTGCGCAGCGTTAACTACACTGGATCTATAGGTTCGGCTACCAATTGTAGAATATAAAATATTGCTAACACACAACTTTATTATTTAATTTGAAACCTAGGCGACACCGTGGTGCCCCTCACGGTAGCCACGTTCACAATTCTTGATTTGCTACACATAATAATAAAACCCTGACACACCCATTTATAAAGACTCTGACTTAAAAGGACAAGACATGACTCCTAAACCGAGCTGGACTTGGACTCTTAAAATCCAATTATATATAGACTTTTAAACCCAATCAAATTAGGCTTAGTTTAATACCCAATAATGTCTCTCTTAAACAGAGTTTGCAAGTACAAACATGACTCTACCCAATGCCATCAATTGCAAGTGTCTTCAATGAAATTATTGTTGCAGTGACTAACTCGAACATTGCTTCGAACAATAACATCTTCCTTGAGTCAAACCAAATCTTCAGTTTTACATCCTTCCTAAATTGCATGCTATACTTCAAGTGCATCTTCGAGGCTTCATCTTGCTTGTCAATGACATCTTGGAGTGTCTTCCATTCCTTGTTACTTCCAAGATGCTCTCCCATTCTTTCTTGCTGTCAAAAGCATTCCTTGCATCCTCAAACCTTGCTCCGCTACCAATTGTAGAATATAAAATATTGCTCAACACA
>JAKUCV010001836.1:0-19002 GCA_028386065.3 Turnera subulata
TCTGATGAAAATGTAAAGCTTAAAGAAGAGAATAATTTCTACAGAAAGAAGAGTGCTAATAAACCGCAAAGTCCAATTAAGGAATGTTCATCATGTAAATCACTAAAGGAACAAGTTGAAGAACTTGAAACAAAAACTAAGGAGTGTTCATCATGCATATCTTTAAGGGAACAAGTTGAAAAACTTGAAACAACTTTAAAGAAATTTAATACTCCTCAAAAGAACCTAAATTCTCTCTTAGGTAATTTGCAATCAACTAAACATGGAGTAGGATTCAAAAACGAACCTAAGAAGAAGAAAATTGAGACTAAACCTAGGAAACCTAAGGTTCAACCTAAGCAAAACAAGTTGAGTAAAGTGCACAAACTTAGGCAACATAGTAACTATTATCAACCTAGAAGGATGTATAACCCAAATGTTATTTGCCACTATTGTAATAGGGTAGGACACATTGCTCCTGTTTGCTTTACTAGGTATGGGCATTGGGCACAAGAAGAAGCTTATTACCGGCATGCCCCTAACACTCATGGACCCAAGAAGATTTGGGTACCAAAATCTCATTGATTTGCTTTTGTAGGTATGCTTGAAGGCATCCTTTGGTACCTTGATAGCGGATGCTTCAAGCACATGACCGGAGAAGCATCCAAGTTCTTGCAAATTAAGCCATCAAATGGAGGAAACATTGTCTTTGGAGACAACAACAAAGGAAAGATCATCGGCATTGGCTCGGTTGGTAAAAATGAATCTTCCTCCATTGATAATGTTTTACTTGTTAAAGGTCTTAAGCATAATCTCTTGAGCATAAGTCAATTATGTGACAAGGGAAATCGTGTGATTTTCGATTCCAAGTCATGCACCGTAGAACGTCTTAGCGATAATAAGATTATTCTACATGGTGACAGAATTGACAATATTTATATGGTTAACCTAGAAGAGTCTTCATCAAAATTTTCAAAATGTCTAATGAGCAAAGAAGATGATATGTGGCTATGGCATCGTAGAATAGCTCATGTAAATATGAAGCTTTTGAACAAACTAGTCTCTCAAGACTTAGTAGTTGGTATTCCAAAAATTAAGTTTGAGAAGGACTCTATATGTGATGCATGTAAAAAAGGGAAGCAAGTGCGAGCTTCGTTTCAGGCTAAGAACGTTGTCTCAACATCTAGACCGCTTCAACTCTTGCACATGGATCTCTTTGGTCCCTCACAAATCAAAAGTTTTGGAGGCAACTATTATGCCTTTGTAATTGTTGATGATTACACTAGATTCACTTGGACTTTATTTCTTACCCATAAAAGTGAAGCATTCAATATTTTCAAGAGCTTTCTTAAGAAAGTCCAAAATGAGAAAGATTGTTTAATTGCTAGCATTAGAAGTGATCATGGAGGTGAATTCCAAAACAATCTATTTTCAAATTTCTGTGATAAATATGGCATTGAGCACAATTTCTCAGCTCCTCGGACACCACAACAAAATGGCATTGTAGAACACAAGAATTGGTGTCTTGAGAAAATGGCAAGAACAATGCTCAATGAGGCTAAAGTTCCCAAGTATTTCTGGGCTGATGCAGTGAGTACGGCTTGCTATGTGTTAAACCGAGCAATCATTAGGCCAATACTCATGAAAACGCCCTATGAACTATACAAGGGAAGAAAGCCTAACATTTCTCATTTCCGAGTTTTTGGATGCAAATGTTTTATTCATAATAATGGGAAAGATAACTTGGGCAAATTTGATGCAAAAGCTGATGAAGGCATCTTTCTTGGTTATTCATTGCGCAGCAAAGCGTATAGAGTTTTTAACAAATGCACCTTAACTATTGAGGAGTCCCCTCATGTTGTATTTGCAGAAAATGATACTCGCTTGTCGAGAAAGGATTTTTGTGATGATCTTATAGGTACACTTGAGAAGATATCTTTGGGTGACAAGGAAGAAGAAGAGCAAGGCCACTTACCCAAAGAAGGTAACACCCCTGCGGAATCATCTTCTCATCAAGACAGTGCAAACGCGGAAGGAACAACGGTTGATGTCAACCAAGAACTACCTAGAGAATGGCGAGAGTCCAAAGACCATCCTCATGAAACGGTAATTGGTGATATCAACCGCGGGGTAAGTACTCGTAATTCCCTTAGAGATACTATAGGTCACATGGCATTTGTTTCACAAATTGAGCCTACAACCATTTCTAAAGCAATTAATGATGAACATTGGACCTTGGCTATGCAAGAAGAGCTAAACCAATTCAAACGTAATGATGTTTGGAAACTAGTTCTAAGGCCCATTGATCATACAATAATTGGCACGAAATGGGTGTTCAGAAATAAATTAGATGAAAATGGCATAATAACTAGAAACAAGGCTAGGTTAGCAGCTAAGGGTTATAATTAAGAAGAGGGAATCGATTTTGAAGAAACATATGCACCCGTTGCACGATTAGAAGCCATTTGCCTATTGCTTGCATTTGCATCATCAATGAACTTTAAGTTGTATCAAATGGATGTTAAAAGTGCATTTCTAAATGGCTTCATTCAAGAAGAAGTGTATGTTGATCAACCTCCAGGCTTTGAAGATCATGCATTTCCTGATCATGTCTTCAAACTTAAGAAAGCACTCTACGGTCTTAAGCAAGCTCCCCAAGCTTGGTATGAACATTTGAGAAAATTTCTTTTGGACAATGGGTTCAAAAGGGGGAAGGTTGATACTACACTCTTTACTAAAAGTAAAAACAATGACATCCTCTTAGTACAAATTTATGTAGATGACATCATTTTCGGTGCTACTAACATATCCTTGTGCAAGGAATTCTCTGCTATGATGACCAACGAATTTGAGATGTCCATGATGGGAAAATTAACCTTTTTTTGGGACTGCAAGTTAAACAAAAGAAGGAAGGCACATTCATCTCACAATCAAAGTATTGCAAGGAATTGCTTAAGCGCTTTGAAATGGACGGATCAAAGGAAATGGCCACACCAATGAGCATTTCTGAATATCTAGACAAGGATGAGAAAGATAAGGAAGTTGAGGTCAAAAAGTACCGAGGTATGATCGGATTCCTTCTTAACTTAACCGCAAGTAGGCCAGACATTATGTTTAGTGTGTGTTTGTGTGCTAGGTATCAATCATGTCCTAAAGAGTCTCATCTTAAGGCAATTAAAAGAATTATGAAATACCTAATAGGCACAATCAATGTTGGACTATGGTATCCTAAAGGTTCTACACTTCAGCTCATAGGCTATTCCGACTAAGACTTTGCAGGATGCAAACTAGATAGTAAGAGTACTAGTGGAACCTGTCATTTACTTGGCAGCTCATTAGTTTCTTGGTTTAGTAAGAAGCAAGCTAGTGTAGCCTTATCCACCACCGAGGCAGAATACATTGCTGCTGGTAGTTGTTGTGCTCAAATCATTTGGATGAAACAACAACTAGAGGATTATGTTCTTAACATCAATCACATTCCTCTTAGGTGTGACAATACTAGTGCCATAAGTCTAACTAAGAATCCAATCTTACATTCAAGGACTAAACATATTGACATTAGACATCACTTTATTAGAGACCATGTTCTGAAGGGAGATATAATATTGAATTTGTGGACACAAAATTTCAACTAGCCGATATTTTTTCGAAACCCTTAGAGAAAGAGTCATTCTTCCGAATTCGAAATGAACTAGGAATACTTGACTCAACATTGATCTAATTTGTACATTTTTGTATGGTCTTATCGTATTGATTCTTTACTGACTTTAGCATCGGAGTGTTTTCTAAATTATTTTTTAGGTACCCCTCATTTAGGCAAAAAAATAGGGGGAACAAGAATGTAGAACATCGATGTTGCTCAATGAAACATCGATGTTTTGCCTATACAAACCTGGACCCGAGCTTATCCAACATCGATGTTGAAGATCAAAACATCGATGTTGAGTGGACTTCATCTCATATCATTCTCAACCAGTAGCTTAAAATATCGATGTCGAGCACCCAACATTGATGTTCCATCATGTGCAGAATCAAGCAATTGACAAGATCAATCAACATCAATTTTTAGTATCGAACATCGATGTTCAGTAAGTATTTTTCTTCCCAGTAGTTTTAAACATCGATGCTTCCAGGTAAGACATCGATGTTCTGTCATTACAGCTTAAATTTTTCATCTAGTAGTTTTAAACATCGATGTTCACATATTACAACATCTATGTTGTTTCGATTGGCGGCATTTCAAACTCTGACTAGAGGCACAGAAACATCAATGTTGCCCCAATGAACATCGATGTTCAGACGTTACTTTTCAAAAATATAGCCGTTGGAGAGCATGAAACATCGATGTTTCTTGACCAAGACATCGATGTTTTGTCGTTATGTTTCAAAAATATAGTCGTTATCTAGTCGTTGAAGCCTGTTTTAAGGAATACAATAGCTCTATTTTGGCTCCCCTATATAAATGATGCCTCCCTCTGTCATTTTATACACTCTCTACTGTTCCCTATTCAACATTTCCTCTCAAAATCTATTCTCCTACTCATTTTTCACAAGTATGACAGGTGGGAAGAAATCTTCCAAGGGCAAATCTCCCATTAAGGAGAGACCATCAAAGCATAAAGGAGGCTCTTTAAGCTCAGCTCCTCACTTTGCCGTGGAAGGCACCTCAATTTGGTTTTCTTCCAGAGCCGAACTTCACAACTTCATGTCTCTCTTCTCCAAGCGCCCCATTGCAACCCCTCGATATCTTCCGGTGATTTATCTGAGCACAAAGAAGTACACACAGCTGGAGCCCCTTCTTCATGCATCGAGATTATGGGCGTTCGTGACCAGCTGTCTCCTTCAATACAGTGCCGAATTTGTACGAGCCCTCTACTCTACCCTCCGCCGAGATGGTGATAACCTGACTGCTCACGTAAATGGAGTTTCCATCAACATGACGCTGGAGGAATTCGGGACGCTTGCTGGCTTGCCTTTTCAAGGAGACGATATTGCATCCTATGGAGGTGATCATTGGGCCACAACCCATGAACCACCGTTTCTTAATGAGCTTGGCTTCACGACCCTTGTTCGACACAGTTCCGGTAGGCCAACCATCCATTCCATTAACCCAGAGTACAGAGTTCTATTCTATCTTCTCACCTGGGTCATCAAGCCAAGAGACGAAAATCACACAGTCATATCCGTTGCAGATATGAAAGTGCTTCATGCCATCATTCACCATGCACCAATAAATTGGGCGCGATTTGTGCTTATGCACATGTCGAACTATCCGCCCGCATTTCCTGAGCATCCCCTACCATATGCCTTCCTGGTAGTGCAAATTTGGTTGAATGCAGGTGTTAATGCTCGCGTAGGCGCACAGGTTCCCCACTCAAAACTTTGGACAATAAGTGATGCCACATTTCGCAGCAGAAAATTTGTGGAAGAACCAAGGACCGACCAAACTTCCGAGCAAGCTCCAGGGACTACCCAAGCAGAAAGTTCCCGTGCAGCCCCTTCTCGACGCCGAACCTCCGGAGTCACTCTTGAGTCCATTACTGACTCCATCCACGGCCTTCAATTAAGGATGACAAGCATGGGCTGAGCAATAGAGATAACTGACACGGAAGTGCAAAGACAAGGCCACTCTCTTCGGTCTTACTTTGCCCGTGTAAATTACAATCCTCCACCATATCACACCACACTTCATGGCTACAATTTTGAAGATGAAGGTGATGATGATGATGAAGACTTCACGCCAATGGATGTTGAGGATGGTCAAGAAGGAGGTGATGGTGAAGAAGGAGCAGATGAAGAAGAAGGGGAAAACATCCCTGCACAACAATCTGATGATGATGATGATAATGACAATGGGAGCGAAAGCCCAACTTTCTAAACTCTTATCTCTTGTTATGTTTATGTTTTTTTTTAATTAATTCAATAAAATATTTACTATTGCTATTTTTTTTGCTAATGCCAAATGGGGGAAGATAAGAAGAAGTATATGCACAAAGGGAAATCATAGTTTGAAAAACATAGGGGGAATTAACCTCACTTATGAATTCATAAAACTTGGCACATACCAATCCCTCATTTTGAACTTATAAATTTGGCATATACTCCTATTTGTTTGTCATTATCAAAAAGGAGAAAATTGTTAGAACTCATGCCTCCTTGTCTCATTTCAGGGTTTTGATATTGACAAACCAACCATGACTCAATTTATGACAATCTTGAAGCAAAAAGAAATCAATAAAGGAGCAAAGAACACAAGAATTAAAGTGACAAGCAATAAGTGTTAGGAACTCAAAATTGTACAAAGGTTAAACACTCAATTCCTCTAAGACATTGGCTCAAAACAAAATCAATTTTACTCATGCATCAAATAACTTTGCTTCAATCATAAAAATTATTTTTAAGCATTGAACATCGATGTTCAAGTTTCCAACATCGATGTTCCTACCTTCACAAAATTTTTCAAAATGAGGCAGTAGCTCAGAACATCGATGTTGGATTCCTAAACATCGATGTTCTTATGACCGTTGCACTTAAAATCTTTTGCAGCATCAAAACATCGATGTTCAACTTTAAGACATCGATGTTCCTTCAATTGTTTTTCTTCAGAACTTTGGCAGAGTCTCAAAACATCGATGTCCAAATGGTAAACATCGATGTTCCAACATCAAACATCGATGTTCAAAATTCAGACATCGATGTTCTCATTGCTCATCTTATTTGTTTTGGCAGTGTTCCAAAACATCGATGTTCCATTGGTAACATCGATGTTTTAGTGACCGTTGGACTCAATAATTCATATTTGTGGTCAAAACATCGCTATTCACTTTGTAGACATCGATGTTCTTGTGACCGTTAGTCCAAATAATTCAAATTTACTGGCTAAAACATCGATGTTCTATTTCTAAACATCGATGTTGTGCCATTGTGAGCATACACCTTTTTCAACTCCCCATGTTGTTTTGTCTAGAGGTATTTTGGATTGATTCCACAACGATCATACATGTTTTGAGGCATATAAATAGATTATTGCACCTCTGTTTTAGAACATCAACTCTCTACATTTTAAGCATTCATTGTTATTCATTCATACACAATTTGATGAGCCAATATTCTTGAGAATTGAGAGTTGCCTTTATAGAGCTTTACTTGTTACTTATATCCACTCTTTGAGAGAGTCTTGCTTTGAGTGATTTTAAGTGTTTTCATACACCTTAAAGGAGGATTGTTCCCTTGTAGCAAATTCATATGAAGAGTGTCTTTCTTTCTGTGAGAGAAGTCTTCAAGCGAGGTATCTTCAAGCAAGCAAGTAGAGTTTCGTGTGACTCGAGCACTAGGTTTGTAAACGGTTTGTTAAGCACCCGGAAGCTTAACTTAGATAGTGAAATCTTCAAGAGAGTCTCTCGGAGGACTGGATTAGCCATACAAGTTGTGTGTGTGAACCAGTATAAATTTTGGTGCGTCCTTATTCTTTCAATTCCGCATTTAATTCCTGCAAGTTTTTAGTTTCATCCGAAAAACGCTATTCACCCCCCTCTAGCGTAGGGCATTTATTCTAACACAAGTGGAGACAAAGATTTTTTTTGTTCATTCAAGACATGTTTCTGATTCTGTACTTAATTATTTTCTTTCAGGTTCAACGTTATTGGTCACGTACGCAGGCATTAAGACTCCAGAGTGGACCTGTGCTTCCTGAGTATCATTTGATGATTTATTTCAAGTTCTAACCACTTTGCCAATGTATTCATTGCAGTGGGCTATTACTACAAGTATAGATTTCTCACTAGTGCAGCTAATTAAGGTGATCATTCTCCTCAGCACATGGGGAAAAAAAGGTGGTGGATATGATGTTATTAGTATGCACAGGGGATACTACTCATATATGCTATAATGAATAGTCTTCCCTTCTCAGTTTTGTATTTCGTTGGACAGATTGCAGCTCTCATACATGCTAATGCTCATTTACTTTCCTGCAGTGTCTTGGAAGTGAGGTGGCATTTCAGGCTATGGTTTCAATAGCTACAATTGGGCTATATACTCTTTTTGACTATTTTTCTCCTCTTGTATTTTGTTTGCAATCTTTAGAGGAACTCTTTGCTTCCAACCATGTCTCCTCTGAGGTAATTGGGAACACTAAACCTAAAACTTGTTGAACATTTTTTTTTGTTCTCATTCGGTTTGGTATATTTTTTATGATGATATAGATTGTGATGAGAGGCTGAAGCTTTGGGAAACTTAGGTGAACTAGTTGAATATTTCATTTTCCTTCAATTTCATTCATGTTTCTTGCTCTTATTTTTACTGTATTTTTTTTATATCATTTGTGCTATTTTTTTGCAGGCTGACATTTTTCGAATGCGGGACAACATCAACCAGTAGAGGATTTAGGACGCATATCAATTATGTAATACTTTGACTAATTGTGTAATATTTTTTATTTCAAATTTTAATTTAAATTTTTGTGACTGACTTTATATTATTTAATAAAATTTATTTTTTTTGTCATCAATTATGCTATTGGTATTATTTTGTGTGTCTTGATTGCAATCTTAAAGAAAAAAAAAGGAAATGAAAATAATAATAGTTGAATACTAATTTTTGGAAAAAAAATAAAGATTGTGGGGGTTAATTATCCAATTACGGAGGTCAATTATCAAAATTGCAGCAATCGAATTGCGGATGTTGAGTCTCAGATTGTGGGGGTCAAAGGTGCCACAATATGCACTTTTAGTGGGTCAATTTGCGGAGGTTAAAGGTCAAATTGCGGAGGTCAGTCATGACCCCCGCAAATTGACAAATCAATTTGCGGGGGTTGCTGCAGAGGTCACCTTAACGACCCCCGCAAATTGTTTGTGACGGTGGTAACAGCAGGGGTTTTTTAAACCTCCGCAAATTGTAGCGAAGTCAATTTGCGGGGGTCAAAACCTCCGCAAATCGCTCAAAAAAACCTCCCCAATAGCACCTTTTTTTTATAGTGAGATGGATGTCAAAACTGCTTTCCTTAATGGAAATCTTTTAGAGGATGTGTACATGACACAACCTGAAGGTTTTGTCACTCTAGAAAATGCTAATAAGATATGCAAATTGCAAAGATCCATTTATGGATTGAAGCAAGCTTCTAGGAGTTGGATTCTTCGTTTTGATGAAGTAATCAGACAGTTTGGTTTCATTAAAAATGAAGATGAGCCATGTGTTTACAAGAAGGTTAGTGGGAGCACTATTGTTTTCTTGTTGTTGTATGTTGACGAAATTCTACTCATTGGGAATGATATTCCAACACTACAGTCTGTAAAGACTTGGTTAGGAAAGAATTTTTCAATGAAGGACTTAGGTGAAGCTGCCTACGTGCTAGGTATAAAGATCTATAGAGATAGATCCAAAAGGCTTCTTGGTCTAAGTCAAAGTACATATATTGACAAGGTGCTTAAAAGGTTTAGCATGCAAGATTCCAAGAAAGGTTTCATGTCCATGTCACATGGCATAACTCTTTCAAAGAATTAATGTCCTAGTACATCTAAGGAGAGAGAGCGAATGAGTAAGATCCCTTATGCGTCAGCGATAGGATCTATTATGTATGCCATGCTATGTACTCGACCAGATGTCGCATATGCATTAAGTGTCACAAGCAGATATCAATCTGATCCCGGTGAAGGTCACTGGACAGCGGTTAAGAACATCCTTAAGTACTTGAGAAGGACTAAGGATGCATTCCTCGTATACGGAAGCGTTGATGAGCTTGTTGTAAAGGGTTACACAGATGCTAGCTTCCAAACTGACAAGGATGACTTTAAATCGCAGTCAGGATATGTGTATTGTCTTGGAGGTGGTGTTGTATGCTGGAAGAGTTCAAAGCAAGAGACAGTAGCCGATTCTACCACTGAGGCTGAATACATAGCTGCCTCTGATGCAACAAAAGAGGCTGTTTGGATTAAGAAGTTCATAACTGAACTTGGGGTGGTTCCGAGCATTCACAGTCCGATTGAGCTCTTTTGTGACAACAATGGAACAATCGCACAGGCTCAAGAACCTAGATACCACCAAAGATCCAAACATATACTCCGACGCTACCATCTTATTAGAGAGAATATTGATATAGGCGATTTGAGGCTATGCAAAGTTCCTTCTGAGAACAATGTAGCAGATCCTTTAACTAAGCTGCTCACACAACAGAAGCATGATGGTTATACTAGATCCATTGGTATTAGATACATAGATGATTGGCTTTAGTGCAAGTGGGAGATTGTTAGTGTAATGCCCAAAAGTCAATCATTGGATGATAATATTGTCATGTATTTTGATTATGGTTTTATTCCAATAAATATGTTTATCTATGATAAATGCTTGTACATATTTATAACCTAAGAATATCTTATATTTTAAAAATGTCCCTAGTCGATTATTATTATGGATGGGTTGTAATAATAAATTAAGACTAGCGTATATTGAGAATTATATGAGATATGAATCCTACATACGGGTACAAGTTAGAGAACTTGTGGACTGGACTGACCCGACATAAGAACACTGCATGGACTCATGTTGTCATTAGTGATTCTTATATGTACTATCCTTAGACCTGAGATCATCAAGGTTCCCAACACGTGAGTCATACACTTTGATATTACTCTTGGTCATTCGTAATTGAGTAGACCTAAGAGTAATCATTGTGTATATAATATAATGTGTAGTGGATTTTGTATGATCAAGATGGAATTTGTCCAACCCATATAACGGGTATATTATCTGTTGGGCCCTTCGATAGAGTTGAACTGTAAATGCATGGCCATGCTCAGATTAAGTGATATGGGGATATCATTTGTATCTGTTTTACGTAGTTAACTCGGGAATCAAGAAACCTTAGATTAAACATAAACGAGAATGACATATTCCATGTCCCGTGTTTGATCTTGATATTATGGGACGAAAGGAAAATGACATTTTTCCGAGGCATAATGAATCAGTACTGTTCTTGTCGTTTGGGTAGCAATGATGTGTTGCTAGACACCGCTCATTGTTTATAATTATAAATGAGAGTTTATAATTATTACCAAGCGTCACAAGTGCCTACAGGGTCACACACTTAGAACTGTTGATTCGAGCTAGTGGTTAGGCCATGGTTGGACCATGGTTCGACCAGGATATTGAGCTAGTGGTTAGACCATGGTTGGACCGGGTTGTTTGGGTTGATTCGATTCACTAATTACCTGAATTATTGAACCAGAATTAATGCCATATGATGTGTAATCCTATATATAATGATATATATGTTTAATGCCATAGTGGAGACTTTATCATAATGGAGACATAATCATGAAAGATAATGCATGATGATGTTGGCCATTGTCTAATTAAACTATGCCTAATGTGTATTTGACATAAGTGAGAGGTTGATCAGATTTTTCAGACCAAGCTCATACACATTAGTTAGATAAGAAGCACATCAAACACTCTAGGCTCTTTAGCTCTCGGAATTTTTGCAGCTAGCACTGAGGTTCGGGAGTGCTCGGGTTAGTGAACGTATGACGGTTGCTAGCAGTCATCAACGGTTCGTGTGGATACCGTAGAGAAATTGGATTTTGGTCCGATTCTTGCTGGTTCGGCTCTACTCTAGAGTGAAAGGATTCAGCAAATCCCAGGTACGAAATTTTTGTTATTCGGTTTACCCCGTTTCACATGGATCGTCCATTAGTTTTGGGTTTATCCGCTGTGCATTTTTTCTATTTGTTTGCATGCCCGGTTACTTCCATGGGTCTCGATAGTCATGTCAATTATGTCTTCTTCTGGGACAGTGGACTTCTTTCGTTGACGGCGGCGGGTATTTGTGGATGAAGTTGCGGTGGTGTCTGGTAGGTTTAGGTCGGGGAAGTGTTCCTGAAGGAGGGGGGTTTGGGTTGGTGTCGAGGTGGGTGATGGTGCAGGTAGAGCAAGAGGGACTTGGGTTGGTGGTGGTGTGGCGTTGGATGGTGGGTAAAGTAGTGCGAATTGTGATATGAGGAATTGGATGGGGGGATCGTCATGGTGGATGATTGGTTGTGGGTTGTGTGGAAAAGGTTGCATGGGTGGTGGGTTGAATGGGAGGTCTCGGTGGATGAATTCAAAAAGTAAACGGGTGAGGAAGTAAGTGCGGCAGGAGGGGCGTTGGTTATTGCAGGAGGAGGTTGATGGTGGCGAGTGGTCATTTGTGTTTCACTCGCCGGCCATGATGTCGAAAGGAGGAATTGTTTATGTTTATTGGGTTGTTAGTTTTTTAGGGTTCTGGAGAGGCTTGTGAGAGGTTGAAGATGAAGTGGGGGCTCTGGTGTGGTTGTGTTTAAATAGGCGGTAGGGTTACGTTTCAAAAATAGGCGAAGAAGTAGGAAGATGAAGAGAGGCATCGGTTTGGGTGGGTGTGTCAGTTGGTGTAATCATTTGCCGCCCAAATTTTGTTTAAATGTGCCCCCCTTTTCGGCGTTTTGAGCCGCATGAATGACACGTGGGCAGGAGGTGTATTTCATGATTCTAGATGTGTAATGCAAAAGGAAGAAACCGTTCCCCTATTCTATTGGGTACAGTAAATAAGACGAAACATGCTAAGCCTGTTCAGGCTTGTTAATCCTTAAGATGGAAGCTAGGATGGTTACATTCCTACGTTTTCATTCAAGTTCTCCTACTGTTGAATGTCGCTTAGGTGTGGGGAGTTAGCCCTAGATGCGGTTTAGATCAGATTAAAAGTTCAACACAGGCTCAGCTTGTGTAGACGTCAAACGCACCTTCAAAGGATGGACTAAGCTAACAATCGAAAAAGAATAGGAAAACTTCCCTGACCAGTTTCTGACTTGGCAAATTCTACATCAATTGGATTGCAACACCTGGTAATTAGAACAAAAGAAAATACACAATAGAAAATTAAAGGAAACAAAAGAAAAAGGGGTAAAGAAAACTAACATTGTCCGCACTTGGTTTCACCCAAGTGTGCGCTTCTTATATGTCTTTTAGCTGGACATTTCTCATCCTTCTAGTTGGGAGGTGGATCATGGAGTAGCTGAGTCTCCTGATAATCATTGGCCATGGTGTAATAAGGTTTCAGCCTTTGTCCATTCACCTTAAATGGCCTCTTTTCGCTTATTGTAAATCTTCACAGCTCCATGAGGGTAACAGTGTGACACTATGAATGGTCCGGACCATTTCGATCGAAGCTTTCCAGGGAATAGTTTGAGGCGAGAAATGTAAAGGAAAACTTAGTCTCCTTCCTTGAACTTCCTGGCTTGAATGAGGTTGTCATGCCATATCCTTGACTTTTCTTTGTACAGTATGGTGTTTTCATATGCCTCCAGCCTCAGCTCGTCTAGTTCATTGAGCTGCAACAGCCTCTTCTTTCCTACAGCCTGTGTGTCAAAGTTTAAAGCCTTAATAGCCCAATATGCCTTGTGTTTGAGTTCCACAGGAAGGTGACAGGCCTTTCCAAAGACAAGGCGATATGGAGTGGTGTCGATCGGTGCCATGTAAGCTGTTCTGTATGCCTAAAGAGCATCATCAAGTTTAATCGACCAGTCCCTGCGCGAAGGTCCCACAGTCTTCTCAAGTATCCTTTTGATCTCCCTGTTGGTGACTTTGACTTGGCAACTGGTTTGAGGATGGTAGGGGGTGGCCACCTTATATCGAATTCCATATTTCCTTAAAAGGGCCTCAAACTTTCGATTGCAAAAGTGAGCACCTCCATCACTGATTATGGCTCTTGGGGTGCCAAACCGTGTGAAAATATTCCTTTTCAGGAACCACGTCACAAGCTCGGCATCATTGGTTGGGGAGGCAATGGCTTCCACTCATTTAGATACATAATCAACAGCCATCAAGATGTAGATGTTCCCAAAAGAGCTCGGGAATGGCCCCATGAAATCAATCCCCCAAACATCAAATAGTTCCACCTCAAGTATGGCCTATTGCGGCATCTCTTGCCTTCTAGATATGTTTCCTGTATGCTGGCATTCCTTGCATGCCACTACCCAATTGTGTGCATCTTTGAACAAGGTGGGCCAGTACAGGCCAGCTTGTAAGACCTTACAGGCTGTTCTGGTTGTGCCATGGTGTCCTTCGTATTATGCATTATGGCAACTGTGTAGGATCTGTGCCACCTCTTCTTTAGGAACACATCTCCTGATCATCCCATCTCCACATCTTTTGAACAGTAGGGGTTCATCCCAGAGATATTTCTTCACCTCAGAGAGGAACTTCTTCTTCTGTGAGTAGCTTAGTTCTAGTGGTAGAGCTCCACAGGCTAAGTAGTTAACCAATTTTGCATACCACGGCATGAGCCTGTGGGTGACACTGTGGATTGTGGCAATGAGGCTGTCATCTGGGAGATGGTCATCAATTGGTAGGTCCCTTTTAGGCATGTGTTCTGAGGGTAGCCTGGACAGGTGGTCAGCTACCACATTTTCTGTACCCTTCTTGTCTCGAATTTTTGAATCAAATTCTTAAAGCTGAAGGATCCACCTTAGAAGCCTTGGCTTGGTTTCCTTCTTTGTCAATAAGTACTTCAGGGCTGAATGGTGGTCAGTGTGTATGATGATCTTGGACCCTAGCAAGTATGCTCGGAATTTACCAACGGCAAAGACTACTGCCAAAAGCTCCTTCTCGGTTGTGGCATAGTTGACTTGTGCATCATCTAGAGTATGGCTCGCATAATAGTTCGCATGAAGATTGTTGTCCTTCCTCTATCCTAGCACAGCCCCTACTGCATGGTCACTGGCATCTCACATGATCTCAAAAGGCTGACTCCAATCTGGGGGTTGAATGATCAGGGCTGTTGCCAATGCGGTTTTTATCCTGTTAAAAGCATCTAAACAAGATTCATCAAATACAAACTCATCATCTTTACTAAGGAGATTCGTGAAAGGTTTTGCAATCTTTCAGAAATCCTTAATAAAGCGCCTATAAAAACCTGTATGGCCAAGAAAAGCTTGAATTGCCTTAACAAAATTTGGAGGTGGAAGTTTTTCAATGATATCAATTTTAGCTTGGTCTACCTCAATACCACGTCCTGAAATTTTCTCCCCAAGAACAATACAGAGTCACCATGAAATGGCATTTTTCCTAATTAAGAACAAGGTTAACAGCCTCACACCGTGCCAGCACTGTTTCAAGGTTAGCCAAGCAAATATCGAAAGAAGTGCCATAAACAGAGAAATCATCCATGAATATTTCCATTATATGCTCGATCAGGTCATGGAATATGGCCATCATACAGCGCTGAAAAGTGGCAGGGGCATTGTATAGGCCGAATGGCATGCGTCTGTATGCAAATGTGCCATATGGGCATGTAAATGTGGTTTTCTCCTGATCACTTGGGTGGATTGGAATCAGGAAGAATCCAGAATATCCATCCAAGTAGCAAAAATGTGTGTACTTGCAAGTCTTTCTAGCATTTGGTCGATGAATGGTAAAGGGAAATGATCCTTCCTAGTGGCCTTGTTGAGTTTCTTATAATCTATACACATTCTCCAGCCTGTGACAGACTTAGTTGGTATGAGTTCTTCTTTTATATTTTTCACTACTGTCATTCCTCCCTTCTTGGGAACTACATGCACTGCACTAACCCAAGGACTATCTAAAATCGAATATATGATCCCAGCATCTAACAGTTTCAAGATTTCCTTTTTAACGACCTTTTTCATGTTTTCATTCAATGTTCTTTGTGGTTCTATTATGGGCTTACTGCCTTCTTCTAAAAGAATGCGATGCATGCAGAGATTAGGGCTGAAACCTGTGAGATCATCGATGGTATATCCTATTGTCTTTCGGTGCTTGTTGACAACTGTGGGCACTTTTTCCTCTTCCTCCTGTGAAAGGTCAGCTCCAATGATAATAGGAAACGAGGGAGTTTTAGGATCTAAATAGATATACCTGAGCTTGGGTGGCAGAGGTTTCATTTCCACCCTTGGTGCATCTTCTACTAGATCTGGTTTGTGAACAAACTCTGCAGCAGGTTCTGTAACAGGCTCTGTAATAGACTCAGCTGTTGTTCTGCAGCATGGGCCTGTCCGTCAATTTCTAGCATTGTTTCTTCTGCCAAAAACCTTGCTACCTACTACAGGGCTATTTCATCTCCGTCTATGAGTCCATTGACCAGACAACCCAGCAACTCATCTTCATGTGTCTCCATAAGTTGAGATGCCTTGACTAGCACATCAACAGGGTCTGGTACAACATCTACCATGTAGCACTATCCTGCTCCAAATTCATGCCTTTGTGCCCTTTGGTCATTGAACTCTACTGTTTCTTCTCCAAGTCGCAGTGTTAATGTTCCATTGGTACAATCGATCATGGCTCCTACTGTAGCTAAAAAGGGACGTCCCAAAATGATGGGTGTCTTCTCATCCTCCGTCATGTTCATCACCACAAAGTCAACAGGGATGTAGAAATTGCCAACCTTGACTGGCACGTCCTCCAACACTCCCACAGGATACACAAGTGAGCGATCAGCAAGCTGAATGGTCATTCTTGTGGGTTTGATATCTCCAAGGTTCATGTTTTGAGTGTTGGAGAGTGGTAACAGGCTGACACTAGCTCCTTGATCACATAGGGCTCCTTTAATTTTCTTGTCTCTAATGTTACAGGGTATTGTGAAACTTCTTGGGTTTGAACATTTTCTTAGTGGATTGTGTTGAGTGAGAGTGCTCCCCTAGGCTGTCATGGCCACAGTCTCAATATCATCAATGGTTCTCTTTTTTGTCAGAATGTCCTTGAGGAACTTAGCATATGAAGCCATCTGTATAACCACATCACTGAAGGGGACATTAACATATAGCTTACTCAATATTTCTTTGAATTTTCTGAATTGCTTCCCTAGCTTGGACTTGTGGTATACTTCTGGAAATGGGAGAGGAGGTTGGTAAGGTAGAACAGTCTGGGGCTGTTTCTTAGCTCTTTTTGTGCTGACAGGCTCGGCCACAGGCTCAGCCTGTGTCTGAACTATTTGTCCCGAGCTGGATGTTGTTGTTGGTTGCACAGCTTCAGGCTGTTTCGGCACTGCTTCCTTCAACTCCTTCCCACTGCGAAGTGTTACAGCCTTGCAATGCTCATTTCTTGGATTTTCTACTGGTTTTTCGGGAAGAGTTCCTGCTGACTAATGGACATTGCAGCTTGTTGAGCGATTTGGTTCTCAAGGATTCTATTACGGGATTTGATCTGACTGATCTCCTCGCTTATCTTGTTCTGATTCTCCAAGATGGACTGCAGCATGCTCATCATATTAGTGTTGCTGCCTTGCTGTCCTCCTTGGTTTTGCCTCTGATACTAAGGTTGTCCACCATGGCTCTGTCTTTGGTACTGGGGCTGTGGTAGAATTCTCGCTCCGTTTGGTGCCTTCCAAGAAAAGTTGGGATGGTTTCTCCAGGATAGATTGTAGGTGTTTCCATATTGGTCCTGCTTCTGCTGGATGAAATGAGTCTACTCAACATCGCATTCGGTGAAAAGGGGACAACTGGAGGTGCTGTGGGGTCCTCCACATCCTACACAGTCTGAGACTGTTACTACTGCTGCCTTAACCTAAACAGCCCCCAACTGCTTCCCGAGGGCTTCTATTTCTGCTTCTAGCTTGGTCAATCAGTCAACACCAATCATCCCTAAAGTTTTGACTCCTCTGACTTGGATCTTCCTTTTGGACAGGGCCTCAAGAATGGTAACCCTATCATTGTAATCCTTGTCCAAAAATGAATCATTAGCCATTTTGTCCAGGGTGTTCTGATCTTCGTTGCTTAGGCCACAATAAAATTGCTCAAGCTGCATAGCCTCATCAATCCGGTGGTTTGGAATCTTCTGAGTAATCCCTTGAAGCATTCCCAAGCATCACGAATGGATTCATCATAGCGTTGAGTGAAGCCAATAAGCTGTTGCCTCAGATTTGCAGCCTTGCTTGATGGATGGTACTCCTTCAAGAAAGCTTTGACTAGACTGTCCCAGTCAGTAAAGTGTGTCTGCTTCATGGTTGTTGAGCCACTCAAATGCTGCATCTCTAAGTGAGAATGGGAACACTCTCATGTACAGCTGCTCTTTGGTCATCCCTGCTATGTTGACAATGCTGCATACCCACAGAAAGTTCTGCAAGTGCGAGTTTGGGTCTTCTGTGGGGGTGCCTCCAAAAGTGCGCCTTTCCACCATGCTCAGCAAGTTTGTTCGAATCTGATATGGGGCATCTACATCTGGAATGGCAATGTTGTTGTGGATTATAGTGGTTGGTGGTTGTAGGAGCTGTGACACAGGGATGTAGGGGGAACAGGCTGAGCCTGTTCAACCTCCAGGTTTGCTCTTTGGTTCTGCCTATCCGCCATGTTCTGCTGCCTTTGTTTGTTTTTCTTACGAATCTGGCGGGCTGACTTTTCGATTTCTTGGTGGAAGACTAGGGTTGGTTACTTGCTCCTAGTTTGGGGCATGCACCACCTGAAAAGCCTTCAAACTTGGAAAAAGAAAGGATTAGATGATAGAGAGCCTAATAAATCAAAATAAGAAGTAAAAGAATCAAGCGCCAGTCCCCGACAACAGTGCCAAAAACTTGATGTGTGTCACAAATGGTTCCTGCAAGCGCACAGGGCAGTTGTAGCACTTATCAAGGTCGTATCCACAGAGACTATGTCGAATCTGTTACCTTTTAAATAGACAGATTAGGCTAAAAATAATTAAACAAGTGAGTAGAAGTGAATGTGGGGGTGAATACTGATTAAAAGTAAAATAAGCAGTCAAAAAGTAACAGTGTGTTTGAAGTAAGAAAATATCAGATTGAGAAAGGTCTTAGGCATTTAGGGTTCACATGCCTCTTTTTATGCTTTAAATTTCTCAATAGTGCCGCAATATGTTAGGAACAATAGACTTAAGCTAGAGGGGGGGTGAATAGCTTATGATCGGAAATTAAAAACTTTGCAGGAAATAAGTGCGGAATTGAAGAATAGAAGGACACAAGAGATTTTTATACTGGTTCACACACAACTAATTTGTGGCTAATCCAGTCCTTCAAGATACACTTGAAGAGTTCACTATCTACCGTTAAGCTTC
>JAKUCV010001837.1:0-42626 GCA_028386065.3 Turnera subulata
TCGGTCCAGTCCACAAGTTCTCCAACTTGTACCCGTATGTAGAATTCATATCACATATGCAATTCTCAACATACGCTAGTCTTAACTTATTATTACAACCCATCCGTAATAATAACCGACTAGGGACATTTAAGAATATACATATCAAATATATATATATACTAGGGTTATAAGTATGTGCAAGCGTTTATCTCATAAATGATACTTATTGGAATAACCTTAATGCATATACACGACTACAAATAATCATCCATGATTGGCTTTTGGGCATATTACTAACATAAACTCCATAAATACCTGGCTATGCACGCTTGATTCCGCTCTTGGAGCTTTTTAATTCCTAGCCCCCCTTCTTGCTTAGGAAATGTGAGATCAGTCCAGGAAACCTTGGCCTTCCGCGCATTTGAAGATGTACCAGACCATAGAAAAAAGGAACAGAGCCTTTCCACTTCCTTTATGACCTTGGTTGGCAGAAGAAATATACTGGTCCAATAGTTTTGCATACTAAAGAGAACAGAAACAACTAGTTGCAATTTACCAGCAAAAGATAAGTACTTAGAGCTTCAAGAATTTATACAAGCCATTATCTTATCAATGAGTGGCTTACAGTAAGAATGCGAAAGACGACCAGAAATGAGAGGTACTCCAAGGTACCTTACAGGAAGAGAGCCAAGCTTAAATCCACACACTTGCGTAAATTGCCGAATTGCATTATCAGAAAGCCCAGCAATGAAGACCTCACTTTTACTTGGATTGAATTTAAGGCCCAATTCTTTATGCTTGTACCTTTCTAACAACAAATTTGATTCCCAACAATAATACACTTCCAGTCCGCATTCAATACGCACTCAATCCACATTGAATATACACTCAATCCTCACAACACAACACAAATTCTTGAATCGAAACATTTTCATAAAGAAATACTTGGAGGTAATACATTACTATGAAATTGAAAAGAAGTTTAAGAGTGACATGAAACATTCAAGAACTTCAAGTGTAGTACTCATCAGCAGAAACAATTAAAGAATTCTTAAACATTCTATTGTCAAAAACTAGTAGTAGCACCAGAGGTTGTTGGTATGAGCAAAAGTGACTTAAGAATCACTGCATAAACTCACTGGTGTGAACAAAAACTGACAAAGAGTAACTCCAAATAATTGCATCATGTCCTCCATTGCTGCAGCAATATGCGTACACTACTCCTCTGTTACAGTGAAAAAATAGTGCATGAGTTCACAAATATTGGAAGGAAAATTTTTTAACATATTGCAATATCCTATCTGATCTTTGTGCTGGAATAACATAGTTCCTTCTGAACCAATTCCATCTTCTTCACCAGTCTCATATGCAGTAGAACTATCCTCACTATCCTCTCATCATTACCTTGAAAAAAAATCCAAAATAATTAAGATCAATATAAGATTTCATGCAGCATGTTTTGGACCCTATAACATTTCAAATAATTCATACCTGCTCCGGTATCCTATGCTGTTGGCTGCTGTTTAGATGAGAATTGCATTTGCTTCATCTAGGCTTCCAGTTGCTCCAACCTTGATGAAGTTTCCTTGATGTATGCACTTTGGCTGCTGAGTTGTTGTTCCAATGTCTCTGTTTTCTTCACTTGTTCTTCAAACTTTTTCTCCCAATAATCGCCAGAAGATGAGGTAGAACCTGAAGAAGTGAAACCAAACAATCTAGCTTGACCACCAAGACCATAAACTCTTCCTTTATTCATGCCTTCAGCAACTTCCACCCACAATGCAACTTCCTTCTCCTTAGTTAGTGCTGCACCGCCTTCTTCACCGTTAGAGCCTTCACTAGAATTTGCCTCGCCCAATCTTGCCTTAAATGAGTCCTAACAAAATAAGAAGCGAATTACATACCATACAACATCTCTGTTCAGCAGCATTGGTAATGTAAAACATTAAAACATGAACACTTATAAGAGTGGTTTTTGCTCTCTCATTTTTCAATTCCCGCTTGTTACCTGCTACTTTAGTAGCATGGGTACGGAAGAAGGTTTCAGCAATCCCAGGGTAATACCCTAGTTCCTTGGCCTACAAAATATTTATTGAAAGATGTTATTGTATAGAACATAGGTTGAAAACCATCAACACATATTATTGAAACTGTAAAATTACAAAAAGAGAGATTAGAGAAATACCAGCCGTTGTATATGTGCAAAATAGGTGATGCTCCCTTCAGTGTGTACTGGATATCCTCTGCCACCACAATTAGATGTTTTATTTGTCTTGTTTGTCGTACTCAAAGCCTTAAATTTTTCAGAAGCCCAGTATCTATGCAGTTCCAGCCATATTGATTCACCCATCCATGCAGGCCTAGTGTTTCTATGCCGAACCCTTAAAAGCATACATGCCATTGCCACTGATCCACGATGGTCAAAGACTCGTAGCACCGCAAGTGTGTTTTCATGTGGCCAGTGAAATGCAGACTAAACAGGTGGAAAAAATGAGAACCTGACTAGGAGCAACATAAATTAAACAAACAAGGACGAAGAGAATCTGACTTGTTACATAAATTAAACAAACAAACTCGAAGAGTATCTTATTTGTTACATAGCATTATGAAGAATATGAGAATCTGACTTGTTACTATAACATTGCTTAGCATAATGCCTTGTGACATGGTAGTGCAGCCATGAGATGCTCCAAGAAAATCAATGAACATGGCGAAGCTTAGTGCAGCAAGTAGGCAATAAAAGTAATCAAGATGTGCCGATTCAAATTATCAGCAAACCAAGTATCTGAATTGTTACTTAGCATTATGAAGAATATGAGCATGTATACCTGAAATTCTTCAAACCATTGGTTCCTTTCTTTTTTTGGCACTTTCTTCCAACTGATGTAAGGGCCCTTGAAGTGACCCTTAATAATTTCAGTTATAAATTTCACACATACCTGATTATCAGGGAAGAACCTGAATAAAGAAGAAGGCAAGTCAATGTAGTATCACTTTAACACAACCAGCTTCATAGATTAAAAACATAAAGAATGATTTAAAATACATTATTAACATTATGACAGCAGGAATTCTTACTCATTGCCTACAACAGAGATTTCACAAGCTTTGGATTGTGAAGTCCTAGCTTGAACATTTCCAACTGATGACTGCGGTGACACTATGTCATTCTGAACAGAGGGAGCTTGAACTGCAGGTATTGTTGCTGGTGGGGTTTGAAGTGTAGGAGAGTTTACTGCATTAGGTGCTGGTGCAGAAGTTGATGGTGTATCAGGTTCTGGTGCAATAGGGTCAGGTGGTACTACAAACATATTGGGGCGCCCTTGGGTACTAGGAGTAGGCATGAAATTGGTGGCAGAAGGTGAGTTTTTAGTAGGATTGTTTGCTGATGGGCTGTATGCAGAATTTTTAGTGGAGGCAGGAGGGTTATGGAGAGCACTTCTTTGGGTTGGTACTTTGACTGGGGGTGGAGGAGGCATTGCATATTTTGAAGTCTTCAATTTTTTAGCCCTCCTCACCTTTTGCTTGCCCTTTCCCGTCATCTGAAATCAAAATACAATGTTAATTATTGTTAATCATTAGAAAACAATTCAAGGAAAAGGGTTAAATAAATAATACAACAATAAACAACATCAGTGAAAGTAAATGAAGTGCATTTAACTTTTCAAACTTTTAGAAGTCACTGTCATCCGAGTCATCTTCATATGAGCCTTCCCAATCTTCCTCATCATTCTCTTCCAATTCGTCCTCATATATCCCTCCCAATTCCTCCTTATCATCAGCCCATTCCTCTTCCTCCTCTTCTTCCTCCTCATCTTCATTCCCATATTCAACCCCCACACTCCAATCGCCTTCAAGTTCCTCAATGTTAACATTTGAATCTGATAGTGGCCCAACCGGTTCAACATCTATGTCCATAGTAACAGTTGGTGGCAATATAGGCTCTTGAAATACAACATTTTCATTATGGTCCTTATTTATTCTATTTCTAGGCCTTGTTTTAACTACAACCCTCTAATCTACTTTTTCCCATATTCCATGAGGATAAGGCATATAGTACACTTGAAATGCATAACAAGCTAATATGAATTGATCAAATTTTGGATACTTTTTACGTCTATTGATTTCGACAATTCCATACTGCTCATTCACCCTATTGCCTTGTCTAGACACAGAATCATACCAATCACAATTGAACAACACTACTCTATTTTTATTCTTGTACTTTAGCCTAACTACTTCTTGAAGTACACCAAAATACTCACTAGACCCATCTCCCTTTACATAAACTCCACTATTGTCAGTTTTCCTACCCTCTACCCATGTTTTCATACGAAAAATATACCCATTAACATAAAACTTTTGCCAGACATCAACTTTTTTACTTGGACCCCAGGCCAAGTCCTTAAGTTGCTGCTCTTGTACCATGTTATCAGGATTGGATACCTAAACATAGACAAATTAATATTAGTATTTACAAATTGTCCATAAATTGCAACATCTCAATTGGACAATTGCTACTGTGATAACACTTACATACTAATCAAACCAACTAACAAAATGTTCCTGAATAGACAGCGGAATATCTTTTACAGAAATATTTGGGTAATAAAACCGCATCCCTTCCTCATATCTCCTGCAAAAGAGCAATTGTAACTGTAATCATTGGTTTTAAATGTTCAAATCCTAATTGAAAGGGTAAAAATACATACTGGATATATGAAACTACTTCATCACAATTGAGAAGTACATACAAACATGCTCCAGCATACTCCTCATCATCCAAGTACCGTGTATCCTTACTACCATCAGGTCACCCTATTGGTTGAAAAATTGAGATACTTGGCCCATTTAGAGAATGGTTGCCAATGTCTTCATTTCTTGCAACTCTACTTAACCTTGTTGGAACATGGATTTCAAAGTAGAAAGAGCAAAAAAATGAGGACTCTATTGTCAAAAATGCTTGACAAATGGATCCTTCAGGTCTGGCTCTGTTTTTAACCATACCTTTCAAGTCATGTAAGAATCTAAAATGATCAAGAAACCAAAAATTAATGTGTTTACAAGCTAAGTGACTATTATTTTACAAACCCTAGAATTTTATATTTACCTTTCAAATGGGTACATCCACCTATAGTGGACAGGCCCTCTGACTCTTGCTTCGTATGCCAAGTGTATTGGCAAATGCTCCAAAGAGTCAAAGAAAGACTGAGGGAATATCCTTTCTAATTTGCATATAATGACCGGGATATTTTCCTCCATCTGTTGCAACTTATTCTCATGCAATTCAGTAGCACATAAGTCACGGAAGAATTGGCTTAACTCTGTAAGAGGCTTCCATATGGATGGTGGCAATGCACTAAATGCAGTGGGCAGCAAACGTTCCATGAATACATAACAATCATGACTCTTCATCCCAATTAATTTTACAATTTTTATGTCCACACATCTGCCTAAGTTAGAGACATACCCATCAGGCATTCTCAACTCCTTTACCCGCTTACACACCTCCTGTCGTTGCTGGTAAGTTAATGCAAATTTGGCTTTTGGCTTGCCAAATTTTCCATTGGGTAATGCTTGCAATTCTAAGTCATGACGCCTACAATGCACTGCCAAATCTTGCCTAGCTTTTGGATTGTCTTTGGTTCTATCTTTGTTGTCCATTACAGTATGAAAAATGTTATCAAACACATTCTTCTCAATATGCATGACATCTAAATTATCTCGAACTAAGAGGGTATGACAATAAGGTAAGTCAAAAAATATACTCCTCTTAGTCCAGTGATGACTTTGACCATATCCCCAGAAATTTCCAGCATGACGAGGCATTTCTACGACTCTAGGCAAGTGTGCTACCTGCTCCCACACTTGAATACCATCTAACCTAGGTGGAGGTGCAGAGGTTTCAACCCTATTCTTTCTAAATGCATATGTGTTTCTCCTAAATGCATGATCAGGTGGTAGAAAACAGTCAAACCAAGTAGTTCATGCATATGGCACAACCTAATTTACCAGATGTGCTCCACCCCGACAGCATGCCATATGCGGGATAATCATTGATTGTCCACATAAGTGCAGCCCTCATCTGAAAATTTTATTTCCTAGATATATCATAGGTCTGGACACCATGTTCCCATAACAAGTTGAGCTCATCAATCAAAGGTTGTAAATAAACATCAATTCTGGACTTTGGATCAGTTGGGCCAGGGATCAAACATGTAAGAAACATAAAAGGGGTTGTCATGCACAGTTCTGGAGGCAAATTATAAGGTTTTACAATCACAGGTCAGGCAGAAAAAGGGTTGCCATTGTTATTAAAAGGGTTGAAACCATCAGCACACAAGCCAAGTCTGGCATTCCTAGGATCACCTGCAAAAGTAGGATAAGTTCTAGCAAAATGTTTCCATGCCTCGCCATCAGAAGGGTGACATAAAACCCCTGGTTCTCTCCTATTACTGTGATGCCATGTCATATTTTCTGCTGTACTAGGAGAAGCAAACAACCTCTTAAGCCTAGGAATTAAAGGCAAGTAATGCATCCTGCTGACTGGAACTCTTTAACTACTGCTACCTTCTTTAGTGGGTGTTTTGTATCTAGACTTACGACAAAACCTGCATTCAGTCAATGCGAAGTCCTCCTTATAGAACAGCATACACCCATCTTCACAACAATCAAAGGTAGTGGACTTCAGACCTAATTTCCTAATTAATTCCTTGGTTTCATAGAAACTGTCAGGCACACAATCACCCCCAAGGGTAACTCATTTGATGATATCACAGATCCTATCTATACAACCTTGTGGTAAGTTGTAATCAGATTTCAAAGTCATGAGCTGGACACTAAGGGAGAGTTCTGAAAAAGTAGTACAGTCAGGGTACAAAGGACGGCGGGCAGCATTCAAGGTTTCAAAAAACTGGGCAGATTCACCATCTTGGGGTTCTACATTCTTTATTCTATCTACATTGTCAGTATACTCAGCTCCAAATCCAGAATGACCTAAAGCGTCACAAACCATTTGCTCATATGTAGTGTTAGGAAACTGGTTTGGCAACTGTCTAAAACTACTAGAACTTTCACCCATTTCATACCCAATTGGTTTATCCTCACCATGTTCAGTCCAATACCAATAATCTTCTTTGAACCCATATTTCATCAAATGTAAGAGCACCAAATCAGGTTCAAGCAACCTAGTATTCCTATCTTTAGAACAAGGACACCTAAATTCTCTATCATCTATAAATTGTTGCTGCCTACATGAAAATGTTACAAACTCATTTATTCCATTAATGAACTCTGGACAATACCCACTGCAATTAGGCATTACCCTATTATACATCCAACTACGCCTACTATGAATGTCCATGATCTGTACAACCAAATTAATACATTTCAGATTCAAATTCAAATTAATGTTTGATGATATATCCAATACATGTACAAGACACAGAACAATCTTACAGAAACAACATGTAGTTAAAAACATAATTACAATATCAACCACATTAGGGCAGGTACTTTGCATTGTGACGTGTGGTACCAGAGTCTAGCTCCACTTTGGACTAGTAGCCCGCAACCTCAAGTATTCCAGCTGATATACCGTGCCCCAATTACAGTTGTGCTTAAAACCATCATAACATATAAACACATAATTTAAACCATCATAACTGTTACATACAAACAGTTAATTTAATACATTTCACATTTCATAAAGTGGACGATATGTCCAATACATGTACAATAATCAGGAAGAAGCACATATAAACAACAAGTATACTTAAAATATACAGAGCATAAATTGCAACACACCTAAAGTAATACATTTATAAAGAGTTGAAAGAACAAACTTACCTTCTATCCTAATGCTATAAGTTCTTCAGCAGAGTCTTCACCAGCTATTATTGAAACAATGTGCGAACCAAGCAAGATACGACAGACACCTATGGAAAACAAACAACCAACAACTTAAACAAATGCCTAACAACCTACAACTAACCTCATAAACATCATCTAGACTGCTTAGTGTATGGAAACAATTACTGACAGTCCTAACAACCACCATCAACTTAACCAACTGCCAATTTCCGGAGGCAATGAAATACGAAGTAAAGAAAAGGGACAAGTTCACTGACCAGTATTGCGCCGATTCATGACAGTGAACTGAAACCGAGGTTGTGTATTCCTGTTACCATCCATGAAACAACAACAAATCAATTAATCATTTAAAAGAAAATAGAGAAGGGCCAAATATCAGACTTTTGAAAGGCAGAGAAAAGTAGAAAAAAGAACAAATAATAACGACCCTTCCACCTCTTCACAACAAATAGAGATCCTTCCACATCTTTACGGCTCTGTAAAAAAAAAAAGAAAACGAAAACAAAGAGTGAGAGAGATGAATTCAAGTCGGCGTAGTGGAATCTGAATTAAAACAGCAAATAATAACGATAATAAAAGGAGAAACCAAATAATTGCGGCCAGATGAAACCAAATCAACAGATGAGCTTCACTTTTTGTGAAGGTTGTGCGATTTAGGGTTGGTGCGATTTTGGTTTGTGCGATTTAGTGTTAGTGAGATTTAGGGTTTGTGCAATTCTGGGTTTGTGCGATTCTGGTTTGTGCGATTACGGTATGGGGAAGGCAGTGGAAGAGGAACAAGAAGAACTACAGATTGGGGATTGGGGATTACGCTGAAGAACTACGGATTGGGGATTAGGGTTAGGATATAGGGATTTCGGTGGGATTGTCTATGGAAGGTGGGGATTGACTACGGAAAGGTGGGGGTTTCGTTGGGAAGGTGGGGATTTGGGTCAGAGGAATTAGGATTTGTAGAGAGAGCGGCGGAGAAACCTAAGTCAGAAAGGGAAGAAATGAGGGAGGAAGGAAAAAAAGCTAAGTACAAAAAATTAGCAAGGGAAATTTCCCTCACCATTTGTCACGGCTATTAAATCCTTAACAAGCAGCGATGGAAATAAACCCTCACAAATCTGTTTTTGCAAAAGAACACCTGTGACGGAAATATCTCTTGCAAATTGTAAGGGAAAGTTATCCGTTACAAATTTATGACGGAAAAATCCCTCACAAATCCCTCACAACAAAGGCAGGAACGAGGCGGGAAAAAAATTTTATTCCCGGGCAAATATTACTCACGGATTTTGCCACGGAAAAATAATCCCTCGCACAATCCGTCACTAAACTTTTGTAACGGAATATTTCCCTAACTAATACCGTTACAAAACTCACTTTTCGACCTGATTTCGAAAACTCGCGTAACCCTTGCAAAATTAGTCACTATTAGTGAGGGAATTTTGCTCTTCACTAAATCCGAGAGTAAATGGCCTTTTTCTAGTAGTGGGATCTTCTTGGGCAACACCAACAGGCACAACTCATTTCACAGCCCTCTTTCCGTCCTCCTAAAACTACACACTGGCAACCTCCACCTATGGGCTTTGTTAAACTAAACATAAATATGTCTATGCATCCAGGCTTTGGTTTGGTGCTCGGTTTTGTCTTGCGAGACGATCGTGGTGAGGTCCTTCAGTTTTTTTGTTCTGGCAATTCGGTTTGGGGTGACTTTGTAGGAAATAAAATTATCAAAAGAGAAGTTCCATGTGTTAGGCAACCTACAAGTCATCAATTTTACATATTGGAATGGACTGGTGGATGAAAATACCTAATCATTGCCAAATTAAGGTGCAAAATCAAAAAATAAAAAACTAGGTGGCTAAAATCAAAATGGTTGACAAACAAAGGGGCCAAAAGAGTATTAAGCCTTCTATATATAACCCTCGATATGAACAGCAACCCACACTAAATGAGCGTCTATATATACTTATAACAAACAAATACATATATATGCAGGCCACATCCTAGTTCTTTCAAGTTCTTTAACGTTTCAGGCCATAGTCCCATACTACCTTGCATTTTATCCTATTTAGGGGGGCCCATTTAAAATGGCTATGAACGCGACTTCAATCAATGTTGTAATTAGTATCTCCTTCTCAACCTCAATGTCAACCACGATAATAAGCCTAGTTGTAACTATATTTTCTATCCTAGAACTGCTTCCAGAAAAGCCAGCAAAAACCTAGCTCCTCTCCTCCTGGCCCTGCCCCATGGCCACTTGTAGGTAACCTCCCTCAATTGTTCCGACACAACCCTACTTTCCGATGGGTGCACGGGTTCATGAGGGAAATGAACACCGAGATTGCGTGCTTTCGGGTGAGGAATACCCATTTTATACCTGTGCTTTCTCCCGAAATAGCCCAGGAAATATACAAGAAGCAGGATGCAATCTTTGCCAATAGGCCATTAACACTTTGGACACAGGAAATGAGCGGTGGGTACAAAACCGTAGTCCTCACTCCTCACAGTGACCAGTGGAGGAAGATGAAGAAGATTTGGATCTCAGAGGTGGTTTCACCGGCAAGGCTGAAGTGGCTCCATGATAAAAGAGCGGAGGAGGGAGACAACCTTGTGTTCTACGTGCAGAATCAGTATAAGGTCAACAAAATTGTGGATTTGAGACTTGTGACCAGGCACTACTCCACCAACGTGGTGAGGAAGATGCTCTCTGGGAGGAGGAACTTCGGGAAGGGAACGCCAGATGGCGGGCCTGGCCCTGAAGAGATGGAGCATGTGGAGGCTGTCTTCATCACCATGAAATATGTTTACAGTTGCATATCCGATTACTTCCCTTTCTTGGCCAGGCTTGATCTTGACGGCCAACAGAAGTTGGTGAAGCATGTAAACAACGATTTGATCGGGAAGTATCATAATCCTATCATAGATGAAAGGATCCATCAATGGAGGTCCGGCCAAAGAGAGGACATGGACGATATCCTAGATGTTTTCATTAACCTTAAGGATCCTAGCGGTCAGCCTTTTCTTAGAAGACGAGATCAGATACCAACTCGCTGTAAGTATTGACTGCCACACATATAATGTTTTCCTCATTTTTCTTTTTCATTCTTAGAAAAAGTAATCCGAACCATGCACATTTATTCATGTTTTTGTTGGACCTGGTTCCCTAAGGTTTCCCTTAGGCTTCCTTAACAATGGGCCTTTTCTCAGGATTTTGTCGAGAAAATTGAAGGGGATCAACTAAGAAAGGAGCTAGAAATTTGTAGAGTATGTAGGTTCATATGATCAATATGTTAAGTTAGGTTAAAGACATGTAAAGGGCTATATATATAATTATACAACTTTTAACCTATGATATATCAAGTAAGGTACAGTTGTCGGGTAAAATAAGAGAATTAAATATTTAAAGAGATCCTATTTTTTTTAAAAAAAAACAAGTTTGTTGTTCTTGATCTTTAGCTATATATTCATGTTTGATTTCAGATATCAACTCGCTGTAAGTTTTGAATCCCTACACTTAAATTATTTTCGTCATTCATCTTTTCATTCTTAGAAAAAGTAATCCGAACCATGCACATTTATACGCCTTGAGGCATCCTTAACAAAGACATGCAAAGGTCCATATTATACGCCTTTTAACCTTTGATATATCAAGTAATTAACACAGTTGTTGGGTAAAATAAGAGAATCAAGTATTTAAAGAGAACCTAATCTCTTTTTTCAACAAGTTTATTGTAGTTGATCTTTAGCTATATATCCATGATTTCAAATTCACCAACGTCCTAGTGTAGTCAGACAAGATTAAGAGCAAATTAGTATATATGTGTATGACTGTTAGCAAGAATAAAAAGTTTATAATTACAATGAACATGATGATACTCACGATTACAAAAATCATATTAATCCAAGTTTTACTTAAAGATAAATTTTGACAAAACAAGTGCTGCTTCTTTTGGCCTCGCAAGCATAAAGCAGGAACTGAGTAAGAACTTGGATCGATTTCGGGATTTAAAGAGAACCCAACAGCATATTACCTAGCAGGGGCGGTTCCAAAAAAAATTTTAGATGTAGGCAAATAAATAAAAGCAAGAAAAATTATATAACTAATGAATTTAAATGAAAATTTTAGTGTCAAATATTAAAATTAATTAAGTATTCTAATTACTTATATGTGTTTCGGGAGATTAATTATGTACAAAATCTATCCAATACACACACGCACACATGCACACGAGCACACACGGACACACACACGCACACGCACTCGCATTATAATTTAATCAATAAATGTTTGATAAAAATGTTGATATAGAATGTTTTGGTTGCAGGAAATTACGTATGCATCTGTGGATAACCCATCCAATGCGGTGGAATGGGCAATGACAGAGATGATAAATCAACCACAACTGATGAAAAAGGCCCAGGAGGAAATAGACAGGGTGGTTGGTATGGAAAGATTGGTCCAAGAATCTGACATCCGAGAACTGAATTATGTTAAGGCTTGTGCTAGAGAAGCTTACAGGCTCCACCCCTTGTCGCCATTCAACGTCCCTCACATGTCTATGCAAGATACCACAGTTGCTGGCTACCACATCCCAAAAGGAAGCCATGTAATCGTGAGTCAATATGGTTTAGGAAGGAATCCCAAGGTGTGGGTCAACCCTCATAGTTTTGAACCGGAGCGGCACATGAATGATGAAGATGTGTCTCTACTAGAGAATGATCTCAGGTTCATATCTTTCAGCACCGGCCGCCGCGGTTGCATTGCGGGTATGCTGGGGACTTACATGACAATAATGTTGTTGGCCAGATTGGTGCAATGCTTTGATTGGACCCCACCGCCCAAAGGTATTGATCTCTCTGAGGCTGCAGATGACATCCTCACGCCGGCTACTCCTATCACTGCATTTGCTAAGCCTCGGCTGCCTCCCCATCTCTATCCTATTTGAAGTTGAGAAACCTCACATCCATGAGGCAAATAAATTATCATTTGGTTGATCGCTGGGATATATTTGTACACAATACACGATATTAGGTGGAGTAATGAGTAGACTTGGTAATTCGTGTTGTCATGTCGGGTTCGTGTCAGGTTGAACAGGTAAACAGGTTCTATTTCTTTAACCCGACCTATTTAATAATCGCGTCGTGTCGTGTCCAATCTGTTTATTATTTTGTCGGGTTCGAGTTCACCCACTTGGTTACTTATTAAGTTTAACAAGCCTAAAAATCTGTTTGAAATTTTTCTATTTTGCACACGTTGTATTTAAGCTAATAGACATATAATAAGATTTACTCATGTATTAAATAAAATTATAAATTGTAGAATCATAATGTAATAATATTTTATAGCGTTTATAGAAATATTTATAGAAAATTTTAATAACTTTGGCCTTAAATATTAAATAAGACCTATATTAAATCAGTAAACTATCTATACCTTAAATATGATCGCGCCTTAAACAGGTACCTATCGAGTTGGTAGGTCTGCCTACAGCTTGATCTGCTAATTTTCGTGTCGTGTCGGGTCGACTCATTTAACTAAATGGTTGAAAATCTCTGATCTACACCTACTAATTTCGTGTCAAGTCCGTGATGGGTTGATGTGTCAATAGCCAATTTGCCTAGAGTGTAGCCGGTACATTATGTTCATTAGTGATTATAAATCATTAAATAATTTTTGGAGCCAGTGTTACTTCATGATCAGTTTGTTTTACCATATTTTTTACTTCTTTAAAAATTGTTGTAGCCACAACTAGGACTGTTCACGGGTCGGGTATTGTCAGTTATGGGTCTAACCGACACTCGACCCGACATTAGTGCGGGTTGAAGAATATGACCCGATCGGATGGTCGGTTGTCGATTGGGTCAGTTGGTCGGTTAGGATGCATTCGGTTCATGGGTTGATTTAAGATTGGGCTTGCAATAGAAAGGGTCAGCCCATATTGTCTATTCTTTTTCTTTTTCCAATGGATCAGCGCACACGATTTTTCCAACACTTACTGTAGGTTAAGAAATTGGCCCAATAATTCATATTTAACCCAAGTATCTAATGGCTACGTATTCAACAGTACAAATACTAGAAATCACATGTGGCTTACATAAAACAGAGTCGAATATGAATCCTGAAGATAGTTCAACCATAAAAAAAATTTCAAGCAAAAAGTCTAGTAAATGTTTTCCAGACACATCCACAAGCAACAAATTGGAATTAAAGACTACTCTCCCATCCTCTCTAAATACCAAAACAAACCAAGCACTCAAGTAACCTCTTCATATGGAGCCTTCAGTGGCGAAGCTAGATAGAATTTTTAGAGGGGCCAATGTAACATTTTGTGTGTGATAATAAGGATTTATGTAAAAAAAAAAATTAAAGAGGGGTCAATATAATATTTTGTGTTTGATAATAAGGGTTTATGTTAAAAAAATAAAATTTGGAGGGAGTCAAATATGCATCATGATAGGACTTATTTGCGAACATTAAAAATATAAGGGACAATTGATATATTACGATAAGACTTGTATGAAAAAATTAAAACCCAGGGGGGCCATGGCCACCGCCACTAGGAGCCTTAATCTTCTTCATATGGAGCCTTAATCTTTGATACTTCTAGCAGCAACCAAGCCCAAACCATGTTAGAGCTGGAAGAAAACCACAACGAGCATGCATCATCAAAGTATCAAATATACCTTCAGCAGAATAGCATAATTAAATCAAGGAATGGAGCAAAAATATGGCAACAAAGATCCAAGAATAAATTACAGCCTCTTAATATGAGAACAAGTAAATGATCAATCACATAAATAAGAGAACATTAGGGAACAATATTTTACCATTCCAGCAACAATTGCACTGCAATCACGATCATTCATTCGTCAACTAGAAAAGAAACCCTTGCTGGATATTCTGGAAAACAGTTAACAAAGAGCACATAAATGAAATGAAATATTGATGGCATAGTATACAAGTACTTGAAAGTTGACTACATAAATAAATTTATCTTTTTCAATCTCTTCGTATTCCTCAATGTTATTCATCAATTGTTGAAGATCTAACATTGCCTTTGAAGCACGAAACTACAACACACCAGAGCTTCAACCATAGTAGGAGATAAACAACTTTGAAAAGGATCAAGAACACGACCTCATGTGCTAAAAGCTGATTCTGATGATACTGTGGATATTGGAATCGCTAAAACATCCATTGCTATCATGGAAAAAATTGGATACTTTGATTTATTTTGCTTCCACCACCTCAAAATATCGAACTCCTCTCCACAAGTTTCACATGCATTCACTAAATACTTTTCCAACTCATTTTTATTCTCCAAGCTGTCCTCTTCTTGCAATTGTTGCTTAAATTGGGAAGTTAAATCTAGCCTCCAGTGCATGCTATTATCATACTGCGGCAATTGTCGATGGTGCAAACACCCTACTCAAGTCCAGCTTCCCTGCAACAATTTGTAGGCCATATGCCCATGTTTGATGTTGATTAAGAACTGAACCTGCAGAGAAAACACAAAATGTAAAGAGTTTGGTAATTTTTATTTGAGAAATGAAATGAAGGTATATATGCTACATAGTAAAAAAAGAAAACATTATTAATTAACATACCTTTCTTATAGTTGAAGTTGTTGAATGTTCTCTTAGCTTAGGCTTTGTTCCAACTATTTTTAAGTCTTGCTTAATTTTGTGCTACTCCTGTAAAAAAAGAAAAAGATGAAGATAAATATTTTACAAAGAAGAAGAGCACAGAGAGTAATCAAAATAGCTCTAGAAGATCGATTATATAGTAAGATCGACTGAAGAAAAAGTTTACCAGTGGGTGGGGGTGCCATCGGCAGAAGAGACATGAGCGAGAAGGTGGACTTCGCCGGAGATGCTAGAGTTTGCCGGAGAAGCTGCTACAGACAAAGAAATTAAGGTGTGGATGTGAAGCAATGGTGACAGAGAAATCAATTTCTACAGATGGAGAAATTAATTTCTACAGAAGAGAAATCGATGGCGACGAATGGGTCTAGGTGTGGGTGACTGGGTGTGCGGTTGTTACTGTTAGGGTTGGAGAATAAGGAGGCAGAGTAGAGAATGAGATATCTGTTAATGTTATGGGTCTTATTTTTTCTTTTATACCTAGGGTAAACGCTAGTTCGGGTGGTCGATTAAGTGGGTCGGTCGGTTAAAGGGTCGGTTGTCTAGCTAATCATAGTCGACCGGACCGATTGATATTAGCACGGTTAAAATCATCAGTTAATCACGGTTCGGGTTCAGCCGTGCCATTTTCCCTGTCAGGTCGGGTTCGGTTGGGTCGTCGGGTGGGTCAGTTGATGCATACCCCTGGCCACAATTTTTATATAACTTAATGGGTCAAGCATTTTTTTGTCCTGTTTGTACACCTAGAAGTTTTTTTGTCCCTTTTATATACCCCGGGTTTAGAATTTTGTCCTTTTTCTGTATCTCGGGCAGCCCTGGCCATGATGTTTTTATTGAACCATGTGATTATAAAGGATGAGACCCATCTTTTTTCTAGAATTTAAATTTCCCAAAATTTTTGTCCGATTTTTAAATTGAAATACCAGTTGGATGACCTGGTTGTATTCCCGGTTTGCCCAATACGGTCTTAGTTAGAAAAAAAAACCCACCTCAATTAATTCAACTCTTGTCGTTTCCTTTCCTTTTCTTTTTGGTATATTTTGTTTTTTCTCTCTCTCTCCTTCTTCCTCCCCACTCACCTGCACCCACGCTTCGTCATCACTTCTCCTTTTCCATTATCTCTCAGTTTCCCTAATCGCTTCCTTAATCATCTCCCAACTCTCTTCCTTTCTCCTCCAGCTCTACTGACACTTGACCCATCATCATCACCCTAACCTATCATTTCTTCATTACCCTTGGGTTTATCAGTGGTTGAACCACCAAAGAAGAGGAAGTTGGGGATATAACCCGCATATTCTTTGGCTAAGGCCATCACCTGAAATTGCCAAGTTAATATCCCGTCTAGTGCAAAACTGTGAAGAAACACCACACTAGACTTCTCTAGTTCGCTGATGGCTTTCACCTAATTAGTGGGTTCACGATGAGGAACCCAAAAATGAATAATAGTTCCCTTCTCGATCTACACTGCTTCATTAGGGCACGCAACAAATGAACGTAAATGGTAAAAATTCTCCCCATTCTTCTTCTCTCTTTGGATACTATTTTTTTGGGGGCTGGAGTAGTAGCTTAGTTGACAATGTATGAAGTATCCACACCAAAGTCTCTCTCTGGATATTTTGCTTTAATTGCATCAATAACGATGGGTTGAGGGATGGATTTATGGGGGTTGATGGGGTAGAGTGGTGTCGTTTTAGCTTGAGGTCAGAGTTAATTTGACACTTGCCTTCCCAATTCTTTTTTGTTTCACTTTTTCCCCTGGTAGACGTGCCTTGTTTTGGATCTCAAACTTGATGCTATGTCTCCACCCCGGGTTGCGTTAGCACTTTCTTGATCTAGATGGCTGGTTTTATTTTCTTGATAACAACGGCTGGTTCTATCAAATCATTGGCCCCGGGAGATAGTTCAGTCCAAGACTGTGATATTATAGCCGGGAATAAGAGTAGTTGTGGAGTCAGTGGCCATAGATAGCGCAGCTCAAAACAATTTGGAAATGCGAAAGATAGTGGGTATGGGGAGAGTGCTCAGGCCATAGAATGAGGAATATGTTGAGGCATTGGAAAAAAAGATAGCCAACCTTGTTGATAAGGAATCGAAGGAGCGGGCCAATGCTTAGTCGATGCTTCAAGGTTAGCCCTATCCTTCCTTGAGTGGTGCGTGTTCTTTTATCTCATTATGTTCTACCTTATTTCCTGGAATGTGAGAGGGTTGGGTTCTCAATCTAAATTGAATATGGTGCGGGAGTTAGTTAGAAAAGAAGAAGCCAGAATGGTGTTTTTATGTGAAACAAAATGCTTTGGATGGTCTCGTACAGATTATGGGAGAGTATAGGTTCGTGGTCATTATGTTCTAGCTGATGTTGGGGTGGAAGGAAATTCTGGCGGGTTAGTTTTGTATGGGATGAGTCCTTCTTCTCTTGCTCTAATAGGGACTCGGGAAGAAATTGGATTGTGGTTGAAGGATCTATTTGAGGGGGTCAGATTGTTGTACGCATCATATATGGGCCTTCTGATGTAGAAGGAAGGATCAATTTGTGGGAGGATTTGTTTGGTATTTTAAGAAGATCTTCTAATCCTTGCTGTTGGGTTATGTTGTATGGAGGCCCACTTGAGGTAGTGGGGCCCACAAAGTCCACCCATAAGTTGGGTGCTCACCTTGTAACCCTAGTTGCCTCCTATATATACATGTTGTTCTATGGCACAAACACCAAGAACATTACACACATAGGGTGGCTAGGTTACACCCACATATACCATACACACAGCTATAGAGAGGAGAGGTTTAGGCCGTGGAGACTACAGGGGTTGCTCCGATACACCGTGACAACCCTTCACGACCGGTAGATCAAAACCTGGACTCCAAGACCTGTTTGCTTCCGCTGCTAGGACTCCAAGTAGGTGTCCTAATTTATCTTATTCAGGAAATATATGTTTTCCTTCATTGGTAGCGGAGCCTAGAGTCTTTTTCTCTAGTATAAGTTTCCAATCGAATGCCTATTTTTTTTGAATGATTCACATGTTTACATGCTTGTTTTTTTTTGCCTAAAACATGAAAAGGTAAATGTAATTTTATATGTATAAATTGCAAACTTTGTTTTAGTCAAAATGAAGAATTAAGGCATGCATGAGGCATGTATCCTTGCTGTGTAATCTAAATATATATATATATATATATATATATGAGGCATTTTTTTTTATTTTTTTTATTGTGTATTCTCTGTATACTTTTTTTTTAAATTTTCTGTGTACCTAAATCTAACTAGTACTGTGAATTAGGGAAGAAAAAGAATGAGTTCTTTGGTTAACAATCCCTTTACACCCAGTACACAATGAACACAGAAAATCAAAGCATATACAGATTAACAAAAATAAAAAAAAAACAAAGGGAAATGAGGCATGACCGGGGAGCAATTTCCCGGCCTCCGGTCAATCAACACAGCCGCCCTCATTTTTTTTTTCCTTATTGAACAACAATTACACAGAATAATTCTCAAAAACAAAGGGATGTGAGTCATCCAAAAGTGAATCCATGTGCTTTTTGTTTGTTCCTCTTCAGCAAAATAACAAAAAAAAAACAAAACCCGAAATCGATTTGCTGCACACGGCGGCACAAAGGCCAACGGTTGCTGCAGATGGCGGTGAAAGGCCGGAGGGGACTCGCACCGGAGCACCACAGACGGTGGATGCACGACGGCGGCGCGATTCACTGTCCCGGATGGATGGCTTGCGATGGCGTAGGTGGATCGAGTGGCTGACGGCTGCGCGACCAAGCTCCACTGCTGCACTTGCGGTGGTGTGGAGGCTCGACTGCAGAGTCGTTGAGCACAGAAGCCGGCTGACCACGAGCGAGCAGGGCTGCCGGAGAAGACGAGCTGCTCGGTGCCACTGCGTCCTCGTCGGTTTCTGGGCTGCAGGAGTGGACGGCGAGGGCGCGCGATCTGTTCGCGTGTCCGCCAGCTGTCGCCTCTGCAACCTCTGGCCGCGGCGGGGGAGACGTGACACGGCGGGAGGGGCGGCGGCTTCTCCTGCAAAGTCTAATAAAAAAGAAAGAGGATTTCTATTTAAGACCATTAAATCCCCAACCGTTCCACCTCTTTATTACCATTAATAACACGCTTATTTTTTTTGGTAATGTAAGCTGTAACTTGCCATTCATTGCTTTTTTTAAAAAAAAAACAACCGTTAACGTTTTTTTTGAGTGGATGGTTGACAGGTTAAATGACATTGGGTCATAGGCACAAGGCCCACTTTTTTTTGGGTAGTTTGGACTGGACCTTTTTTTTTTTTTTGCTGCTCACCACGAAAAAAAAAAAAAAGCATGCTTGTTTTTTTTGTTTTCTTTAGCTAAATGAGCTAATTTAAACCTTTTTTTTCAGAATATAATTCATAAGTATATGTTAATGTGTTTAACATACTTGTGTATTAATGATAGTTAGTTTAACATAATTATACGATAATGTTAACTTGAATAACATACCTTTGCACTAATGTTAATTTATTTTAACATCCTTAAGCACGCATGTTAATTAGTTTAACATTCTTGTGCATTCATGTTAATTTGTTTAACATGCTTTCAATGATGTGTTGATTATGTTTACCATATCATTATATGCTTTAATAAGCTAAGGCAAAGGATAAAAATAGCAAAATTTATATAATTAATTAGGCTAATTCCTTTGATGTATTTACTTTAAGGACGATGATTGGGAACATAGTGAACTTTCGACTCCTAGTTGTACATTAATTTATTAAGCCTCGTTGATTACAATTTTTTTTTTTTGCTACACAACATATATGCAATGTGAACATCTAAATCCCTGCGTCTTTTAGTTATACAAGTATGATTCTCAATAAACTTTGTTCATCCTATTTTTATATAGCATGACTGCTGCTGCTACCACAGCCATTATCACGGAGCTCAACAAAGGGTTGAAGCTCAATGGCGATAATTACGCTATATGGAGCGTAAAAATTCAGTATGTGCTGGAAGAGCAAGAGGCTCTGGAAGCCATCAACCAAGTCATGATTGAGCCTGAAGCTGGCACCACGGATAAGCATAAGGCTGACCGTGCCACGTATGATGCTTGGAAGACGAAGGATTCTGCTGCTCGACGTACGTTGTTGAGTGCAGTAGGAGAAGATATCTTCTTAGATTGCAAGGATCTCCCGACTGCAAAGAAAATCTGGGACAAGTTGAAGAATAGTTACAGCACTCTGTCTGTGACTAAGCTTCGATCCTTGACAATCAAGTTCGATTCCTATAAGAAGAACCTTGCTCATACTATGAGACAACATATGAGGCATATGGCCAATATGATCAGGGAGTTAAGGAATTCGGGACATGTTCTTACTGATGAACAGCAGATCCAAGCAGCCATACGTTCTTTACCAGATCAGTGGGAACAGATGAAAATGCATCTCACCCACAATGTGAGGATCAACAATCTGGAAGATGTCCACAAACACCTTGAGCTAGAGGAAGATCGGATTGAGGCTGGCAAGCCTCAAGCTGAGTTGCATATGGCAACTTCCAAGGCCAATGGTGGTTCTCGCAAGAAACCCTGGGAAAAGAAGATGAAGCCAACTCAGCCAAAAGGGAAGCCTAAGGCAGACCAACAGGGCAAAAGAAGGCGCCCGAAAAATACCAACATGGCACGTGTAAAGTGCTATAATTGTAACCAGAAGGGTCACTACTCCAGTACTTGCACTGAGCCGAAAAGAAAGGTATTTTCAACCGCCTTAACTAGTGAACTTTGTGTTTCTAGTTCTGTATTTCTCACTGAATCTAATCCTTTGTGGATTGTAGACTCAGGAGCCACGGACCACATAGCGCGGGAACGTGATGCCTATGTTGAATTTCGTCGGATTTCACATGGAGCTAAATGGATATATGTAGGCAACAACACAAGGGTTGCTGTCGAAGGCATTGGATCATGCAAGTTAGTCCTGCGTGGTGGCCAAAGCCTGATCTTACACGATGTCCTATATGCACCATCGATTCGACGAAATGTTATTTCTGTCAAGAACTTATCGAGTTTGGGCTACACTTTGTTATTTCATGACAATTTTGTTAAGTTAACTCTGGATTCTGTTTTATTCGGTTATGGATATTTGACCGGAGGTTTTTATGTTATGGATTTGGATGAGTCCTCTTTCAATAATAATGCTTGTTTTTCCATGTTTATTGATTCGCGTAATTGTGATGTTGACATAAACACATGGCATGCTAGACTAGGTCATATTGGCCAACAAAGAATGCAACGGTTAGCAAAACAAAGTTTGCTTCCTAGCATCTCACATGTGGATTTGTCTACTTGTGAATGTTGTCTAGCTGGAAAATCAGCACGAAAACCCTTCGGAAAAGTAGCCACTAGGGCCGAATCTCCTTTACAGCTAGTCCATTCAGACATCTGTGGGCCCATGAATGTTCGGGCCAGGCACGGAGCGTACTATTTTATCACATTTATCGATGACTATACCCGTTTTGGTTATGTCTACTTGATTTCCCACAAGTCCGAAGCATTAAGATGCTTCCAAAGCTACATGAGCTTAGTGGAAAATCAATTGGATCGTAAGATAAAGGCATTACGAACAGATCGTGGCCGTGAATACTTATCGACCCAATTCAAGGATCTTTGTGATACTAAGGGCATAGTTCATCAATTGACTATTCCTTACACTCCTCAACAAAACGGTGTTGCGGAAAGGCGTAATAGAACGCTTCTTGAGATGGTAAGGTCAATGATGGCACAGGCTCAGTTGCCTATCTCCTTCTGGGGTGATGCCTTATTGACAGCGACTTACATTCTCAACCGAGTGCCTACCAAATCAGTTGCAACCACTCCATATGAGTTATGGACGGGAGGACAACCCGACCTAAGTGTTTTACGACCTTGGGGGTACGCTGCCTATACACATGATTCCTCTCATCAGCATGGCAAATTAGGCCCGAGAGGAAAGAAAAGTATCTTCATAAGGTACTCAGAAACCTCTAAAGGTTATGTGTTTATAGGTCTGCAAGACAGTGGGAGTGTAACTGAATTTGAGTCTCGGGATGTCACATTCTTAGAGAATGAGTTTCCTAAGAAGGGAGAGGTAGGTCAAGACCAATCTTTGTTTGAGAATGTTGATCAAGGATCACTTCATTAGAGTGGGAGGATTTTGACAAATGATGATCAGTTGATTCCTCACCAGCCTGGTCCGTCATCATCAGGTGCGAATGAAGGTAATCCTGTCATTCCGAGTGGGAGTGACGGGATAGATCTTCCTCCAAGTGGGAGTGAAGCAGATATCCTTGATCCGAGTGGGAGCCATATTGTACCAGATGGGGACAATGAGTCACGTGTACGACGTAGTTCACGCATAAAGACTCCTCATCGACGATTTGACATCGAAGGCGGTGAACTCTTTATGTCGCTCTTACTAGATGACAATGAGCCTCGGAATGTAAAAGAGGCCCTCTCAAGCCCTTCCAAGGAAAAATGGACGAAAGCGATGCTGGATGAGATGGAATCCATGCGAGTTAACAACGTTTGGGAGTTGGTTGATCTTCCAGTAGGACGCAAAGCTATTGGGAACAAATGGGTTCTCAAAGTTAAGCTCAAGGCAGATGGCACAGTTGAGAGATATAAGGCTCGACTGGTGGCGAAGGGGTATACAGAACAACATGGGATAGACTGTGACGAGACTTTCTCACCTGTTGTGCATTTCACCTCGATCCGCCTTATTCTGGCTATAGTTGCAAACTTGAATCTAGAATTACATCAGATGGATGTAAAGACTGCCTTCCTCAATGGTGAGTTGAGTGAAGAGATTTATATGGAACAACCTGAGTGTTTCATTGAACAAGGCCACGAACATAAGGTTTGTAGACTTTTAAAGTCTATCTATGGTCTTAAACAATCTTCAAGGAAGTGGTATATACATTTTCACAATGTCGTCTTAGCGAATGGTTTTACCATGACAGAGGAAGACCATTGTGTATATACCAAGAGATCTAGAGACAAGTTTGTGATTCTGACGTTGTATGTCGACGATATGCTCATAGCTGGAAATGACTTGTAGTTTGTCAACGAGGTTAAGGCCTTATTATCGTCTCAGTTTGAGATGAAAGATATGGGTGAAGCTGCATATATTCTTGGAGTTAAGATTTCAGGAGATCGTTCTAAGAAGTTGTTGTATCTCTCGCAAGAGAATTACATCAGGAAAGTTCTTGAACGGTTCAATATGCAGAACTCCAACCCAATTGATACTCCTGTCAACAAAGGCCAAACCTTGGGAAGTCATATGTGTCCTAAGTCTCTTGAGGAGAGAGAGCGGATGAGCCGAGTTCCATATCGGAGCGCAGTCGGAAGTCTTATGTATATTATGGTATGCACTAGACCGGATATCTGTCAGGCAGTAGGCTTGGTGAGCAGGTATCAGTCCGATCCAGGCCTAGAGCATTGGAAGGCAGTGAAGAGAATCATGAGATACCTGAGTGGGACTGCAAATTACTCGCTTTGTTACCGAGGCGGGAAGAGTCTACAACTGGTTGGATACACGGATGCTGATCATGGAGGTGATCCAGATGATAGGAAGTCCACCTCCGGACATGTGTTCTTACTGAGTGATGGCGCCATATCATGGAGCAGTAAGAAACAATTGTGTGTATCCTTGTCCACGATGGAAGCAGAGTACGTGGCTCTTGCTTCAGCTGCTCAGGAGGGTGTTTGGCTCAAGAGGTTCTTGGAGCGTCTCATGGATCTTGTAGGAGACACTGGCCCGGTACTGATTTACTATGATAGTCAGTCTGCAATTTCCTCGACGAAAGACCCCAAGTTCCACTGCAAGACCAAACACATAGATATCAAGTATAACTATGCTAGAGATATGGTTACACGCAGGGTGGTGAACGTGAAGTATTTATCTACTGGGGATATGTTAGCAGATCCGTTGACTATGCCTGTACCTAGAGATGTGTTTGTGAAACACATTAGGTCTCAGGGGCTATGTAGATTATGAGTTCTACGTTCTGTTGTTGTTTCCAACATGGTCACATGACTGTTTTGACTTTTTATCTTGATGATCAATAAAGTCGAGTTTATGCATATATGTTGTTGTCTTTTTTATTGTTGGATGTTGAGTACATTCTACATTCTTTTATGATGTATGTCGAGTAGACAAAAGGTTAGCCCTCTCACACGGGTAATCGCCTCCTTATCTTGGTGATAAGTGGAGATGAGACGAGTTTTAAGCTAAATTGTCATATGGACAATTAGAGAGCGAACGGTTTAAAACTACATATACGTCGGTTGAGAATGGCAAGTAAGGTCATTCTAGGAATGAATATGTTCATTCAGTCTACTTAGTAGGCCAGATGCGAGTTCAAGGTTGTTGAGTAGATCGAGGAACTCGGGTTTGGGATACACACGGTATCTAAACTATCATCTGTACAGCATTCCTTATGAGGAAAAGACATACGCTCCATGGGAAAGGAGAAAATGCTGTAGCACATGTTTCATACCATGTGTGCGTTTTGTCGACCACGGGTTAGCTAGAGTGTGATCTCAACTTCTAGCTGTGTGAGACTCGGAGCTTCTATGATGGCTCTACCTTATGTACCCTTAGTACTCCTATCAGAGACTTGAGATTCGGTTTGATGGTCGCTATCTTAGTATGTTGCCTAAGGACCATGTATACAGATTCGGTCTGGCGGGACATGTCTAGAAAAGCGAGTTGAGCCGGGTCAAGGGAATCGTGAGAAGAGGAAGGTCATAGACGGAATCACATTAGTCTTGTATTCACCGGTGCACCAGTTATGACGTACGGTTATAATTGTGAATACATTTGCGTTGCATTGCTTTGCATTACGTTGCATTGCGTTGCTTTGCGTCACGCCTTGATGGACGAGATCCTATGGATGTTTTCTAATGTGATTCAGATGATCTAGGGCACTAGCATACTTTCTGATCTACTTGCAGGTTTCTTCTCGACGAGAGGCTGTATATCCCTAACAGGTGTATAGCATTTCGCTCTCACAGTATGCCGGTCGCACGGTCCTATTTCCTTGTATGACTATTGCTGTTGTAGCAAGAATGAGTTTCTTGCATTTGGTATTTTGAGCACTCTCACTTATGTGTGAGTGGGAGATGTTGGGTTATATTGTATGGAGGCCCACTTGAGGTAGTGGGGCCCACGAGGTCCACCCATAAGTTGGGTGCTCACCTTGTAACCCTAGTTGCCTCCTATATGTACATGTTGTTCTATGGCACAAACACCAAGAACATTACACACATAGGGTGGCTAGGTTACACCCACATATACCATACACACAGCTATAGAGAGGAGAGGTTTAGGCCGTGGAGACTACAGGGGTTGCTCCGATACACCGTGACAACCCTTCACGACCGGTAGATCAAGATTTGGACTTCAAGACCTGTTTGCTTCCGCTGCTAGGACTCCAAGTAGGTGTCCAAATTTATCTTATTCAGGAAATATATGTTTTCCTTCACTTGCCTTTTAATCGGGGATTTCAATGAGACTCTATTGCCTGAGGAATGGCTTAGTAAAAGGATTTGCGATAAGGGGGCTACAGCTTTGGCCGACTTTCTCTACTTTATGGAATCATGTAAAGTCGAGTTGACTGGAAGAAGATTTACCCGGGATAATTCTTTTGCAGCAGTCAGAATAGATAGGGCTTTTTTTTTACCCTTCTTGATTCCATTTATTTCCCTCTTTCTTTCTGAAGGAAATCAGGAAAAGTGGGTCAGACCATTGCCCATTAATTTTAACCCAAAAAGTTCTGAATTGGGGCCCGAAACCTTCTAGGTTTCTTCATTGCTGGCTGAGTAGTAAGGATTTTGATAGTTTCTTTAGAAGAATGTAGGCTGATACATGCGATAAATTCCTAGGAAGATTCAGACTTATCAAAAAGACTTGGTTTTGTGAAGCAAGTATTAAGGGAGTGGAATATGCAGGTGTTTGGTAACATCGATGTGTCTCTAAAGAACCTTCAAAGGCAGATTGAGTCCTTGGATCTGATTACTGAACAGACTCAACTGATTGGAAGGGAAAGGAACAGATTAAGCTTACTAAGAGGTGATCTCTATATGAAACAAAGACAAAAAGAATGTTTTTGGAGACAGAAATCAAGAGCCACCTGGCTTAGATTGGCATGTAATAGAGGAAGAAGGAATACTATCAGAAGCATCTGTGTTAACGACAATCAACTTGAGGAGCCTGAATCCATTAAGAGAACAGTGAGAGATAATTTTGCTGGCTTATTCAGACCTCCTTCTCAGGTTAGATTTAAACTTGGTCCTCTACAGTTTCAACAAATTAACAATTTCCAGAATTCTGAATTGGAAAAACCTTTTGACAAAGACGAGATTAAATAAGCTATATGGGGTTGTGATGGGGATAAGGCATCAGGCTCTGATGGGTTCAGCTTCGCCTTCTACAGGATAGCGTGGGAGGAGATTAGTGAAGACTTACATGATTTATTTAATAAATTCTTCATCTCTGGGTCCCTTCCTAAAGTAATAAAAAGTGTGTTCCTCACCCTAATTCCAAAACGATCAGATGCAAAGCAGTCTGATGAATTCCGGCCCATAAGTTTGATATATAGTATCTTCAAGGTGGCTGCAAAGGTACTGGTCAGAAGATTGGAAAGTGTGATGCCATCATAGTAATAATCAATTTGCCTTTATAGAGGGAAGAAGTATCATGGATTGCATTTTCACTATTTCTAAAGTAACTAATATGACTAAGAGATCCCGAAGCAATGCAGTTCTGTGGAAGATTGATTTTAAAAAAGCATATGATTCAATAGCTTGAGCTTTTCTTCTGGATGTCATGGAGCGAATGGGCTTTAGCTAAAAATGGAGAGAGTGGATATGGAACTGCTTAAAAGACTCTAGTTTGAATGTGTTGGTAAATGGACCAACTTTTAGAGAGTTCAAAATCTATAGGGGTCTGAAACAAGGTGATCCCTGATCACTTTTTCTATTCAATCTAGTAGCAGAAGGCCTTACAGTAATGGCTAATCAGCCCATCTCTAAAGGTGCGGTGATGTACGTGAAATATGCATAGTTTTAGGCATGATTTTAGATATATTCGCTCTCATTTTGTCGTGATCATATGCCTTTTTATGAATTATTTTATTAGATTCCTTCAAATTCCATCCCTTACTGTATGATTAGTGATTCTAGGTGCATTTCGAAGAATTTTGGAGGATTCTGCTAAAGAATTCGAAGAAACAGCCTGAGCCTGTTTCAGGATTTTCAGAGCCTGTTATTCATTGCTGAATCAACAAAAGGCCACAAATCCTCCTCCAACTACTAGTTATCCAGTGGATTCCGCTATCACTGTCTTGATCCACAATGCCTCTATGCCACCACGCCAATCGCAAGAGAAGCTGGAATCAATTGCAAGGGAAAATAGAGAAAGATTGCACACAGGCCCACCACAGGCTCAGCCTGTGGAATTTGCAGATTACCTGAAACGCGAAGAAAAGAATATGAAATTCAGCCACTTTCTGAGCTTCACCCCTTGCAGAACTTTCAACCCTGCAATCATAACCTGAGCGTTTCAAAAGACTTTGTGTATGGGAAAGAGGGGATAATCATTACACCCAAAGAATATTGCAATTAAAGAACTATTATCCTCCCCAAAAGTCTTCTAAAACCTGCAGATCTAATAAATTCAGTATCGGCACACCTCTCATGGCGCCTTTTCCTGAGAATCATGATGGACAACTGAAATCCAACTTGCCCAACTCCCATACCTTCCATCAAGTGGGAGAACAGAGAAGAAGAGGATTCGCGCCTATAAATAGGATGAAGGAAAAAAGAACTGGGCATCGATTAATCCATCGATCAAGACACCAAAAAAATTGCAGAAGCTTAGGAATAGAGGCAAAAACCCAGTTTCAAAGGGGGCACATGATTCTACAGCTTTTGCTGTAGAAATCGTGTTGCCCCTAGCCTCCAAGTTGTTCCCAACGCGATGCTTTTCTTTATTTTTGTTGTTTTTGTAATTCTGAGCATGAATTAAACAACCCCTCTTAGGTTGAAGGGTTGACATGCCTCTGATTTTATTGTAATAAATTGCTCATCTTATGCTCTTAACCTGTTTTTCTTGTTTTGGTTGTTGCACACTTGATACATGTTTGAGTTCTAGCCAAACCCTTGCATGATGATAGGTAGCTAGGTGAAGGACCGAAAGGAGAAGCCATAGTTACTGGAACCACAACAACCTACCCTCAGTTGCTGGCTTTAGACAAGAATTAGGAACTAATTGAGGAATTAGCCTCAACACAAATCTTAATCCCCTTGGTTTGACCGATGCGAAACCATTAGGAAGTGTGAGAACCTTAGGAGGGACCTGTGAGTGAAAACAAGTGGGTTCAGTATAGGTTGAGAATGCCTGCAAGAACTAATTTTATAATCGATTTTGTGTTCTCGATAGGCTCAGCCTGTTGCAGCACAGTCGACAAAGATAATACCATTTTAATTCGATTCTTGATTGACTATTGAGAAGCCTATTTTTAATCAAGTAGTAGCTTGGTGAAGGACCGAAAAGAGATGCCAGGTGTACTAGTCCAACAATAGTCAGCCTTCACTCCCTAGCCGTTCGAAAGAAGATAAGGAGAGACTGTGGGTACTTAGCACCAACACCAAACTTCACCCCTAAGTGGACGTCTATTCTGGTAAAAAGGGGTAGATGGAAGCTTGGGGAACTATCAATAAGATCAAAAGCCATTGGTAGTACAGTAGGTTGGGAGCCCCTTCAAGACATTTTATTAAACACAGACCGTCAAACAGACTCAGCCTGTTGTGAGGCTGTTGAGCAATTTAAAGCATGAAACAGGACATGTGAACCTCGAAAACCTAAGACTTCACTTAATCTGATCTTTTACTATTTCAACACTACTGTTATTTTTATTTTCTTGCTTATTTTATAATTCAATAGCATTCACCCAAAATTTATGCCTTGTTTGTTTAAGCCTAATTTGTCTATTTAAAGGTAACAGGCTCAACCCAGTCTCTGTGGATATGACCTTGATAGTACTACAACAACCCTGTGCACTTGCAGGACCCTATCAAGTTTTTGGCGCCGTTGCCGGGGACTGGTGCTTGATACTGTTACCTTTCATTTGGATTTATTAGGCTTTTTATTTTCTAAACCTTTCTTTTTATTTTCTTTGTGTGTTTTTCTTGTGTTGCTAATCTTTAGTTGTTGCAAATCGATGAGAAAAGGAATTGACAAGTTAGCATTTAGCCAGGGAAGTTCTAAACCCCTTCCGCATTTTCATTTAATGATGCTTTGCATTAAGAGTTATTATGGTGGTTTTACACGCTAACACACACAGGATAAGTTTGTGTTATTTTGTATTTTGATTAAGGCATTCCACCTACCCAACGGCTAATTCAGCAAAATAGGAGGACTAGACTTGTTAAGATAGGAATTGATCAATCCTATCTGTACAATCCACTACCCCCCCTCCCCCAATCGATTTCAAACATTTTAGAGTTTAGTCTAGATATCCCTTCCGTACCATATAGCTTAGTTTCAGTTTGGGGTAATTAATTTCGGCATTGAACCCCGTTTTTGTTTAGTTTTTGCAGTAAGGATACTGCAGATTTTCAGTTTGGGGTATTTTAGGGTGCAATTTAGCCATTGTATGACTTGATATACTTTCTGAATTTCAATAAATGCAATATCAAGTTCATCTATTTCCATTATGTTTCTCCCAGTGTGAGCTTGTCCTTATATTTATGCACATTCTCTTTTTCCATTTAACTCTGCTCAGATTCTAATCTCAAGACTTGTCTGATTTCAGAAAACAAGCAGAGCAGGAATAATCAAGCAACTGCATTCCATGAATTCTGTCAAATGAGAAGGATCCTGTAAAATAATTTTCTAAGCAGGCTCAACCTGTTACCTTAGAACAGGCCCTTACCTCTGTCAAGGCAAAATTTTAAGCTAATTCTACAAGAAATGAAAGGTTCTAGGCCATTTTTGGCACACCTACAGACCACAAAAATCCAGACCTTACTCATCAAACCCTTGTAACCCCATTTGAGCCGATCGTGATGGCCCTATTTCATTCATCTATCCTACATATCTCACCTCAACCATTTGCAACCAGAGCAGGGGCTATCAGTGTTTAGGGGCACAAATTCCTTCAAACAGCCTCACCTTGTCGATGAGCCTGTGAGCAAGATTTGATCAAGTTTAGAAAATAAAAAATTGCCCACACTCTACCAGTAAAAGAATCAGAACACCACCAGATGCATTTATTCCCTCCTCCCTGGAAAAAAAAAGAAAAAAATGAAAAATATGGGAAGAAAAAAATAGTAAAGAAAAACAAAATAAAGAAAGAGAGGGAGGAAGGACAAGGGCAATATCTCGAGAATCGTACTCCACCTCAGAACACAAATGCAATCCATTTGTTAGAGTCGATTGGTTACATCAAAAGTGGCTGAAGCATTGGGATGCTGTTACTGAATAGCATGAGACCTCAAAAAATACGAAGTCAATAGCCTCTACACAGTCACAGGTTGTTCATCGACAAAAACAGAATTATCGAGTTCACAAGCCATTGACCCTTGTGTAATCCATCTACCTCCCTTTGACAACCCTCACCCAGCCTCAATACAACACAGATAAAGTCCTTGAGATCCTAGCTTGATGACTTATGCACATTAGTGGAGACAAGAGGTAATGGGTCTGCATATAAGGTATTGTTTTTCACTTTCCAATCTTTGATAGAATCCCTCAAATGGAAGAAGGAATTGTGGCCAGTTGCAAAATTATTCTTGTGATTTTTATGACAAAAACTACTGACAAGGAGTTTGATTGGAATCAAATGCAGTTTTGAAGTAAAATAAGAGGATGCCTGAATTGGGACACCACAAGGGAGAAACCTAGTGAAAATATGATACATTAGAATTGTCCTTACTTCCTTTCAAAATCATGTCTTTTTTTCTTTTCTGATTGCTTGAGGACAAGCAAAATCTTCAGTTTGGGATATTTTGATGTATATGAAATGACAAGCAAAATCTTCAGTTTGGGGTATTTTGATGTACATGAAATATGCATAGTTTTAGGCATGATTTTAGATATATTCGCTCTCATTTTGTCATGATCATATGCCTTGTTATGCATTATTTCATTATATTCTTTTAAATTCCATCCCTTGCTGTATGATTAGTGATTCTAGGTGCATTTTGAAGAATTTTGGAGGATTCTGCTGAAGAATTCGAAGAAACAGCCTCTGCACAGCCTAAGCCTGTTTCAGGATTTCCAGAGCCTGTTGTTCATTGCAGAATCAACAAAAGGACACGAATCCTCCTCCAACTACCAGTTATCCACTGGATTCCGCTATCACTTCCTTGATGCAAAAAGCCTCTATAAATTTAATTTCTTAAATTATTTAATAGAAATAAAAAAGGAAGGTAAAAAATTGAACCTCATCGTCTTCCTCTGTCCTTCACTTTCTTTCCTCTCAACCAAGCCCTAGCCACCATCGCCTACACTACGTGCACTACAGCCATTAGTGGCCCCACCCCACCCCCCCTCCCCCTCCCCCTCCTTTCCATTTCCTTGGTTGAACGAGGCACAACGTGCCTAGTTATCAAGGCGCGATGTCGAGACGCGAGTGTGGTGGGCATAACGGTAAGAAAGCCTATGGCGGACGACAAAACTGAGGGCATCGAAGAATGTGCTAGGACAAGAGCTATCTTGATTGAAGCCCGACGAAGCAGAGGTGGCTCTACTGCGGTCAATATCGATTTGAGGATGTGTTGATGCGGTGGAGCGATTACCGAGGATGACACCGCTTGGTTTTGTTCTTCAGCGTGGCAGTCTCGAGTCCCGACCGAGGATTATCGAGGCATTCTTGTTTATCTCTTGATTTCATTTGGTTTGAATGTGGGTTGAGTTGGTTTGTCTCTGGCCGAGTTTATTAATGATGTTCTGGGTTCATTTTGGTTTTGTTTTGAGGAGTCAGGAGTGTTGTTGGTTGTTGTTGCTGGTTGTGTGACGGGTTCGAGTAGATCCAGAGAAGTCAGGGTTGAGTTCTTGTTTGGTTTTGGGCTTTGGACAACTTGAGCACATTGTTGGGTTGTCATATCTTCTGGCAAGGGGAAGATTTGCAGATCCGATGAGGGGACGGGAAGGGAATACCAGCTGGGCTGGGAGCACTTTGGCGAAGAGGAAGGAGGAGGCAAAGGCAACGCGGTGGTTCGTTGTAGTAAGCTCTTGTGACACCCGGATATGAGAGATCTTGAGACTGTGTAGTGATGGGGCTGCACAGTTGGGGCGATTTCGTAATTATATGGGTATGGGACTATTTAATTAAGAATAGCTCAAATGAAGTGATTTCGAGGTTGTACAGGCATGAGACTGTACAATTGAGAATAGCTTAAACGATTTGATGGGTACTAACTATATCAACAAGGTGCTCCTACCTTTCCGGTACTCATTCAAGAAGAACTCCAAACTTAAATGTGCTTGACTTGGAGCAATTCCGGGATGGGTGACCTCCTGGGAAGTTTTTCCAAGAAATATGCGAGTGAGGACAAAGCATGTTGGAAAGGTCTCGTATTGGTTTGTAGTGACAGTCGTCAACGAGCAGGGACGTTACAACTCTTGCTGGTGCGAGGTTGCACGGTCCAGCGTGGCATGGTCAACAATGAGGTGGTGTCGAAGTTGTCGGCGATAGAGTAGTTGTTTTCGTGGATTTTTTTTCCCCTTCATTTCTTGTGTGGAAAAAAATTGTGGGAGAGGTAAGAAATGAGTTGGGAGTTTAATATTTTTGCCTTCTTTTTTATTTATGTTGAACAATTTCAATATTTTTCCTTCTATTTATTTATGTTAAATTTAGCTTAACAAAAAATTATGAAATTAAAATTTCATTTAAAAATTAAAAATTATTTTCTTTAAAAGAATTTGAAAGTGGGGCCAACAATATACAGTGGACAGTGCGTGCCTAACACAGAACTCATGCGCTGCCACGTGTCAAAAAGGAGGCGCGTATACTTCACGTCTAGGTTGAGCAGTCCACGTCATCCGTGGAGCTGCCCGGGACCCCAAAAAGAGCCAAAAAATTAAAAAAATGGACCCGTAAAGAGGACTAAAAATAGTACGAATCCCCAAATTGTACTTTTAAAATAGTACAGACCCTATATATGCGATTTAGTCGAAAAAAATTAAACTATATATACGGACTAAATGAATGGCATCACATTGGCATATACGATTCCAGAAAGGGCAACCAAAATAAGGAATATTCTTAAACGGATAAAACGGAAGAATGCGAGTATAAGAAAGCAGTGTGAGAAAACTACAGAAGATCATTATCAACACCATCATATAATAATGGAAGAAGACAAACTACATTAACCGTGGTACTAGTGAAGCTTGGGCTAGGATAGCTCAAAATTAGCATCTTTTGCCGGACAAATAAGCAGAAAGAATATAAAATCTCAAAACTTGGAGCATACATACGAGAGAATATACACAATAAAATTTTCCAGCAACCAACATCCATGAAAATTGGGCTATTAACCCGTGCAAATGCAGATGAATGAGTAGTATCAGTAACACCGACAATAAACAATAACAAATATCAAATCACACACCAAGAATAAATTGCATTCACATCTAAAAGAAGAAAATCATATCCGACCCTGGACATAGTGCCTCATGTCGATCTCTTGCACAAATCCTTCATCTTTATTTTAACAACCAAGATATTACTTCAGGTTAGGTGCAATCATAAGCAAAAACGAGAAATTACAGATTAATTTAACAAATGGTTGGAAAACTAAGGGTAAATTAGGGGATTGAAAAACAACGGTTAGGTTGACAAATTTATAGGTTTTCGATTTACTCTGGTGAAGAGGGTGTGACAATGAAGAGGAAGAAAGATGAAAAATAACGGGGAAATCAAAGAAGATAAAGAAGAGGAGCAGAGAGTGGCCGACGGTGGCGGCGGATGAGAGTAAAGAGAGGACGCCATCAAGGGTTCTTACTAGGGGAGGTAGAAGAGGAGAGAAATGAGAGAGCTCGAAATGAGGAGCAACAAAAAAAATTTTGGGGTTTCATTAGCAGGGGTGATTTTAGAATATTCGACTTTGGGAATGGGCGCTTTTGCCCAAAAGTTTTCGAGACCAAGTCCACGTGCCCGATGTCCAGGGTCAAGTGCCAACTTGAAATCGTAGAAAGGCGAGAAATTTTATGGTGTGAACTCCTCAAGTTTGATTAGTTGTGAACCTTATCTTAAATTTGAATATGTTAGGAATAGTTAAACCATTTAAGTATATATATTAATTGTGCATATTTACTTCTTAAATAATGCATGGTAAATTAAGAAAAACAAATCGTGGATGGAAAAGGGAGAACTCTTGAAATAAATTGAAAAAATAAATAAATTTTAAGATAGAAAGAGTAAACCCTCAAAATATTTTGGTAACATAATATATAGTTGGTAATTAATCAAATTTGGGGAGTACCCGTAACAAAATTTTCCAAGGCCGAAATACCAGAAATGTGGTTTTCAGCCCATGCCCATACCCGTGTCCACCATCCATTTTCTTCATCCAAACAGGATTTGGTACTCAAGTCCAAGTCCAAGTCCACGCCCATGTTCACCAAACCGAACACTGCCTCGTTCCTCAACAAACAACAACGGTCGGCACCGAAAAGGACACTCGTATTATCTTACACTTCACAATTTCCCAGTCAATAAAATTTGTCATGTTTTTCATAAAAAAATTGCTATGTTGTAGTGGCAAAAAAACATATTTGAAGCATATATATTCTGATGATCGCTCCTGTTTTTTTTTTTCTTTCACATTGGTTGTCCACTAAAAGCCAGTGTATGAGCCAGTAACTACTTACCTAGCACTTTTTAATTCCTGGTAGTCAATATCAAACTAGGATTTTTTTTTTTCGTTAAACTAATATCTAATTTTGTCATCCTTAGCTGGCGCAAAACGTATTTGATCATTTTACTTATATACAATTACCAGAGCTGCAATCTGGTTTCGACAGCTAGTTGAGTCCTTGCTATTTACTATGTCTTGAATTGAACCCACTAAATTTTGGAATGCTCGGTACGAGTTAATACCAAGATTACATCCCCTGGTTATTATAACCCCGTGGTAATGATTGTATTGACTTGTAAAGACTTCTATTTCTGGTTTGTAATATTTGTGAATGGTGCTTTTAAAGCTATGAATGATAGAAGCAAAAATAATTTGGAAGCTTCCCTGCATTGGTAACTAACAAAGCTATACACTACGGCTACTTCCGTCCCTCCCTACCTGGAGATGAGCACATATGACGCGGATGGATGACGACAAATTGATATGACACCTATAAATATCTTTTGTTACAGAAAAAGAAACATAAACTTATTTTTTTTGTTAATTTAGTATTTTTTTCTCCAACCAATGAAAAAGTAATTAGAAAAAATATATAAAATAATACATAAATGAGTATTAATCCCCCATAGAGACTAGAAGGTTTCAATTCAAGAATTTGTTGGGTTGGGTTTGATTTTCTGGTAGATCTATAAGAAATCCGGAAATAGTTTATCATTGGATGAACTATATTGCTTATGACGGTAGTTACAACTAGTTCGAATCAGTAGTGTTATTATCGTCTCATGAGCCTAGCCCCTTGGATATTTGGTTGTTTCCTGGCAGTATACCCTTATCATAAGAGAAGCCACCCACTAACATACAACAGGACACTATAATTGGCCCCACATACCATAGATTGGAGATCACGAAGCTCAATGACCACCACCATCACTAGGTGGAATGCCATATCCGAGCATATCACACTCACTAATATACAACAGGACACTATAATTGGCCCCGCATACCATGGATCGGAGATCACGAAGCTCAATGACCACCACCATCACTAGGTGGAATGCCATATCCGAGCATATCACACGAATGTGGGGCAAACTTGCACATAACCTAGGTTGTGTTTTTTAATTCAAAAAGTAGACACGCAACCGTTTGGTCATAATAATTGTGGAATGAGGGGCGGATCCGGGGAGAAGAGTGGCCTAGGATCCAATTATATATATTTGCAGGAGTGAAATTTCAAGAAAAATTGGTTAATTTAGCAGTTGGAGTGCCTTTGATGGTCCTTGAGATCAGTTGTTTGGTTCCTTGACTTGTTATTTTGCCTTACATTTCGTCCTTTTCCACATACAATTTTCTTCATTTTCCACATACAATTCCAATTAAGTCCTTATTAATTTAGATATTGTATCCAAAAGCTCAAGTTTATAGTTGGTCCTGTACTCTTATGTATAGTAAGGATGGATGACAAGTCTAAATCGCTATAGCTAGTGAGTGGATGGATGCCAAGCCTAAATCCCTACAGCAGTCTCTATATATGTCAAGTGGCAGTGATACTCTTATGGTCAGTGGATGGATGCCCAGTCTATATAGCAGCCTCTATGTCAAGATGCCCAGTCTATAGCTGTCTCTATATATGTCAATTGGCGATATATGATACTCTTATAGTAAGGGTAACAATTAAAAGTTCAGTCTATACCAGTATCTATATATGTCAAAGTGGCGATGATACTCTTATATAGTAATTAGGGATGGCAGCGGGGCGGGGATCGTGCGTGTAGAGGACTCCCCGCCCCATCCCTGCATCCTAAAAGTCTCCCCATCCCCCGCGGCGGGAGAATTTGGTCCCCATCTCCGCTCGCTGCACTCCCCACGGATCCCTGCAGATCCCCACGGCTCAAATTATTTATTTTAAATATTTATAATTTTTACCATTTGAAAACTTGAAATTTAATTCCAAGCAGTTACAAAATGCATATATTAATGCTAGTATCAATACAAAATTTATATTACTATCTTATACTATATTTTTACCACAAAAAATTCAAATCTAACCAACATGACAAAGGAAAATACAATAAAGTAAGTGAATTGAAGTGAACTTGTGGTCTATATTATATTATCTTTTTACCATTTTTTGTTTTATATTTGAACAAAATGGAATCTAAACTTGAAATATATACATTTGTATATGGAGTAACTAGAAGGATAAAACCGTTATTTGATATTTTTGCAGGTCCCCCGGGACGGGTACTATGATTGCCATCCCCAACTCCAAACTAGTCTTGGGTTGAAAATCCTCCTCATCCTATCCCCACGGGCCAATAATCGTCCCATCTCCGTCCCCACGGCTGGGAATCCCGCGGATCCCCGACGTCAGTGGGGATTTTGCCATCCCTAATAGTAAGTGTAACAATTAAAAGTTTAAATTTGAGAGGCTTAATTTGATATTTGGCTGATTAGTAAGTGACTGAATGTGACGCAGTTTAAAAACTGTTTTAGATGTATTTAACTGAATAATTTTTTTAATTAAGAAAATAATTCAGTTAACTGAATAAATTAATCTAGCATGTTCTTATATTCCATGAGAAAATAGGTGAACAGGGAATTGAAAGGATATACAATTATAGATCCAAGCAAGAAATATATGGATTACCCACTAACACCTGCATAAGCTATCTAATTCGTCAGCTACATGATAAGAGCTTCTCAAATCTCAAGGCATAAAAGTAATTTTCAAGGATTCCCTGGTGACATTGCAAAGTTTGTAGAGCAAAGAATTGAAATTCCAGGGACCATTTTGAAGCTTTTAACCTCTGAGTGCCTCTGGAAGGCCATCAGACTTTTCCATTTAAGAAGGGTGGGAGGCCAAAGGATGGATTGGTCTGCTTCTTTTCTCCCTCAAAGTTTAGTATAAATCCGAAAGGTCTTTAATTTTCTATCAGCTTATGGAGTCAGTCGTCCTTGTGTCCATCACTTTCCTTCTCATTTTCTCTGCTGCATGGAAACTGAAGAAGAAGCCAGCAAAAACCATTGACAAGCCTCATCAGAACTTACCTCCAGGACCATGGAAGATACCCATCATCGGCAATATCCATCAGATGGTTGGTTCGCTACCCCATCACAGGCTGAGAGAGTTGGCAAGAAAATATGGACCACTGATGCAGCTCCAGCTCGGAGAAATAACAACCATAGTCATTTCTTCACCAGAAATGGCCAAAGCAGTCATGAAGACCCATGACCTTGTGTTCTGTGATAGACCCTTCATCTTGGCTCTAGATATCCTATTTTATGGATCCAAAGACATTTCTTCTGCGCCCTACGGGGAGTACTGGAGGCAGATGCGTAAGCTTTGTGTATTGGAGCTTCTTAGTGCTAGACGGGTGCAATCATTTCGAGCAATCAGGGAAGAAGAGGTGTCTGCTCTCATTCGATCTCTCTATTCCTGTGGTGGTGGATCTACTCTAGTCAACCTCAGCAAAATGCTAATGTCATTGCAATTCTCCATCACAGTCCGGACAACCTTTGGCAACAAGTGTGCACATCAGGATGCCTTTGTAATAGCCCTAAAGGAATACTTAAGCGAGACAGGAGGCTTTTCACTGGTTGATTTCTTCCCTTCCGTTAAATTCCTCCCGATGATCACCGGAACTGAAAAAAAGCTGAGGAAGTTGCAGAGGGAGATGGACATGATCCTAGAAAGCATTATTCTAGGACATAAGGCTGCCCATGGAAAGTCAAACATAAGTGGAAACAATGACGAACAGGATCTTGTTCATGTCCTTCTGAATCTTCAAGAACATGGTTGCCTGGAAATTCCCTTGTCAGACAACAATGTCAAAGCAGTTATTTTGGTTGGTATTCAAGTTAATTACCAGGCCTTTTTTTTTTTTTTAATACTATTGTCGATGAAGGTGGGACTCTCACCCCCTCTTGTTTTTTATCAGTTTATATTCGGTCGGCTTCCATAAACAATTCCTTTTTCTCACTAATCTCCTGGCACCAGGACATGTTTGTTGCAGGAATTGAATCAGTATCGACAACCGTAGATTGGGCAATGTCAGAACTGTTAAAGAATCCAAGAACCATGAGAAAAGCACAAGCGGAAGTTAGACAAGTGTTTCATGACCAAGGAGAAGTTGTCGAATCTGATCGTCTTCAGGAATTAAAGTATTTAAAGTGTATCATCAAAGAGATTTTGAGATTACACCCTCCTGCTCCGCTTCTACTCCCCAGAGAATGCAGAGAACCATGCCAAATCAACGGATATCACATACCCGTTAAAGCCAGAGTGGTGGTGAATGGATGGGCAATTGGTAGGGATCCTGATTATTGGGTTGAACCTGAATCTTTTATTCCTGAGAGATTCCAGGACTCTTCCCTCGACTACAAGGGGGCCGATTTCGAGTATATTCCTTTCAGTGCCGGAAGGAGGAGCTGTCCAGGAATGTTGTATGGCTTGGCGGGCATTGAGCTTCTACTTGCACAGTTGCTGTACCATTTCGATTGGAAACTCCCTCGTGGCATGAAAAACGAAGACCTTGACATGACAGAGGAATTTGGGGCCTCAGTAAGCAGGAAAGATGACTTGTTCCTAGTCCCTGTACCTTACAATCCATTCCCAGAAAAGAATAATCACCAAGGAGATGCTTTTTAGCCAAATTGTTGCAGTTGCGTATGACATATATGGGGACTGTATCCTAGATCGTATAGAATAAAAATAAGAATAATTATATACTCGGTTATATGTATTCTCCTTGTATGTCCTTGCGATGTCACACCGCAAATGATATCTGTAAACATTGCAATTCTACAAAATGTTTGCCATGTACACCGTTGCGCGAACTCAAATTTTTTGGCGGGCCAATGATAGCATTTCAGGCATGGAATCACGTCACAGAAATATTCGCAAACTATCTACAAATTTTTTTGATACCCGTCTAAAATTTTGTGACTTCTCATCGCTGAAACGGTCTTTCTTTACGTCGGTCCAGTAAATGCAAATGAAATTTACAAAGTTTGAAATTCTAATAAATGTTTGCGAGGTGCAAGTCGTTACAAATGTCCTTGGCCCGAACTATTTTTGGGGAGAAAATGGTGTACCATACTGTGACGGAGTGCTATAAAAAAAATATTTGCAATCGAAGTTTCCGTCGCAAAGGCATGTACTAGAAAAATTGCCATGCCCGGAATTCAAGATAACATACTTCCGTTGCAAAATTGGTCTCAATATCAACGGAAATTCTTCCCTCGTAGAACAATCGTGGCAAATGAACTTTTTTCTATTTGTGGCTAGATAGCATCATGGGGTCATTTCAACTCTGTAGCATGATCGCCCGTGAGAGACGTGTTGCTTACCTAGTTTCTAAGTAATTTCAATAATTAATAGAAGATTAAAAAAATAAACTTAATGACATAAATATTTCCTTATTTATAATTTTCTTGATTTCTATATAGAATTAATAACCTCTTTTAGATTTTCTTGCTTTTAGTAATAACAAAGAACTAAATGTCAAGAGATTTAACGAGAATCCAACCAAGGTCTAACTAATATTAGATATTTCTTTTTTTTAGAGGAGGACAATCACAAAGATCTAATCTAGCAAAAGCATAAGATAAATTTGACATTAGAATTCTTCTCAGTATACTATATAAAAATACACAACGAAATCTATATCCTTCAATAGAGGATTTACAAAGGCACACTATTATCGCAAGCATTAGATCCTGTATGATCTGTGCAACAACCACCAAGTCAACAAGTAAAGGTGAGGCATAACTATGGGGGGAAATATTTCTTTGTTGGTAAATCTCTACACTTGGGCCTCGCATGTCTTCCCCACGGTTTTCGGGCAACTCCCGGTTCCTAACACATGGTAGCGGAGCCGATGGTTCGGCTAGGACGGAATCGTTTGCGATTTGGTATTGTTGCTCCCATGGTTGCCTGTCCTCATGTGGAAAAAAGAGCGGTTGGGCTCCTGGTCCAAACTCGGTTGAATTGTAAGTTGTGGCTTCCGATGGAGTGAGCTCTTGGAGCATCGGTAGACGCATAGTCCTGGAACAAATTTGGAGGAACAGTGGGCTCTTAGTGATATATTTCCATTGAAGGAGGAGTAGACTCAAGGTCCGATATGAAAGAGTCTTACACTTGAAAGGGAGATATAAAACCAGTTAATCTCCCTTAGGATTTTGTCACGGGGCTAAAATAGGGGGATCCACCGTCTCCAGTTTCTTTTTAATATCGTGGTTGAAGAATGGCCAGTTGACTTTTTCAATCCTCACCTCCAATTTGCATGCTGACAATAATGCATTATTGGCACCAGATGATTTGGGGCTCCTGCTCAATTTGAAAAGATGTTTGTATTACTTCGAGATACTTTTTTATTTGTGTGTAAATTTTTACAAAAGCTGTATTATGAGAATTAATTTGTCAAAAACCAGAAATTGATGAGTTGGCTAGGATGCATACTGAAATGCCTCGACCCGTATTTACCGTACACAGTAAACACGTGCCAGAACTGTTCCTATTACAGTAGCAGACAGTACATACAAAATAACATACAGTACAAGCAATCTCAAATACAACATCCGTCACCCGAACCCGGGGACCATTATTCAAATCACAACAGCAGTAGCAGAAACATACAATACGAGATCTCGTCAAGCATATAATACATGAAACAGCAATAAGCAGCATAAAATAATCAGCAGCAGAAGACTTAGAATGAGATGCAGCGGAGGTATGGATCCGGGGTCTGATGGAGTAGAAACGGCAGCTGGCCGAACCACGTACCTGTACTACAAACAACTCATCCTACGGGATGAAACCCCGCAGGCGAGGGGTGAGTCCGAAGTGCTCACCGACGAAAGATAAACAGTAATATGCAGGCAACACAATACTTTCGAAGTAAAATTCCAGCAAAATCATAACAAGAAACAACTTGACAAATAACTAAGCCAAGACCAAAAGAACGCTTAAATATTATCAAGTTTTATCTTTCGGGCCCTGTCACTGGACAAGCTAGGGGTCAGACCTGGTTATCAACATGTTCCGGGTGCTAGGTCAATCCAGGGATCAACATCCCAAAATAGTAACCCAGGGATAGACATCCCAAAATTATGATAACGGGATAGACATCCCAAGCATAGACATGCTTAACATAAGTAACCAGATCATAGCCACCACAAAACAGTCTCTAACCTACCAGTCATACCACTACTTTCCTAGTGACAAATAAGTCGTCAACACAACTTCCAATTATCCAATTATCTC